>OZ012740.1:598135928-598368428 GCA_963859935.3 Lathyrus sativus | reverse complement strand
TGAGCTCCCGAATGAGGAAGCGCAAAAGTTTTATCAACTGTTGAAAGAAATAAATGTACCACTATTTGAGGGGTCTTCTGACTCCATGTTATCCATGTGTGTGTGAGACTCTTGGCTGTGAAGTCAAATTGGAATGTTCCCGATCAGTGTTTAGAATTCTTTGCAAAAATGATGTTGGACGCGACTCCTGTGAAAGAAAATATGCTTACAAGTTATTACGATGCGAAGAGAATGATGTCGAAGTTGGGACTAAAAGTGAAAAAGATTGATTGTTGCATTGGAGGTTGTATGTTGTTTTATGATAACGAGTTTGGTACAAATGATGGGGGATTCGAGGAATGTAAGTTTTGTTAGAGTACGAGGTATTTAGCTCACAGTAAAGGTGTTGATTGAAAACAAAAACGAGTTGCAGTGAAGTCCATGTTCTATCTGCCAATAATTCCTAGATTGCAAAGGATGTTTGCATCAATTTATAGTGCAAGCCAAATGACATGGCATCATACAAATTCCAATAGTTCAGGCATGATGCGATATCCATCTGATGGCGAGGTATGGAAACACTTTGATAGAGTACATACAAATTTTGCAGCAGAACCCAGAAATGTCAGGCTCAGATTATGCTCAGATGGTTTTACTCCTTATATCCAATCGTCAGCAATTGCCTATTCTTGTTGGCCAGTTATTGTTACCCCGTACAATATACCTTCTGAGATGTGCATGACAAAATCTTACATGTTTTTTCCATGCCCCATTCCAGGACCGTCGAGTCTAAAAGCGGGAATAGATGTTTATTTGCAACCTTTAATTGATGATTTGAAGAGGTTGTGGATTGGAAATGAACTTATGATGTGTATCGTAGACAAAACTTTAATATGCGAGCTGCTATGATATGGACAATTAATGAATTTTTTGCATATGACATGTTGTTTGGTTGGGGTACGCATGGAAAAATGGGATGTCCGCATTGCATGGGACACACAAAAGCATTTACTTTGCAAATGGGTGGTAAAAGTTCATGGTTTGACTGTCACCATAGATTCTTACCTATGAACCATGTTTTTAGAAAAGGAATAAAAGTAACAGATCTTACTCCTCCTCTTCTATTATCGAATGAAGTATGGAATAGTGTTAGTGACCTACCAAAATTCACAGATAATGGTAAAACATGCAAAGTTCCATGATATGGGGATACTCACAATTGGACAAAAAGAAGTATTTTTTGGGACCTCCTGTATTGGAAGGATAATTTGTTGCGACATAATCTTGATGTTATGCATATTGAGAAGAATTTTTTTGATAATGTATTTAACACAATGGTGGATGTCCAAGGCAAGACAAAAGATAATGAGAAGGCTAGAAATGACTTGGAACTTTTGTGTAATCGAAAAGACTTGGAGTTAAAATCTCAACCAAATGGAAAATTATTAAAACCCAAGGCTTACACTCTTACTCCCCAAGAAGCAAAGCAGTCTGCCGATGGTTAAATGAGTTGAGGATGCCCGATGGTTATTCTTCTAAGTTAGCAAGATGTGCTGATGCAAAAATAGGAAAGCTGCATGGAAGGAAAAGTCATGATTGTCATGCTTTCATGGAATGGTTGCTTCCAATTGCATTTAGTTCACTTTCTAAGCATGTTCTTAATCCACTAACTGAGATTAGTCAATTTTTTAAATACATTTGTGCGTCAACTTTACAAGTGGATGACATCTTTAAGTTGGACCAAAATATTCCCATCACTCTCCACAAGTTATAGCAAATATTTCCCCCAGGTTTCTTTGATTCTCCAGAGCATATCCCTGTGCATCTTGCTTACAAAGCTTACCTTGGTGGACCTGTTCAATATAGATGGATGTATCCATTTGAACGATTCATGGGTGATTCAAAGCGATCAGTGAAAAATAAGGCAAGAGTTAAGGGATCAATATGTGCACATTAGTTGCATTGAGAAGCTTCACACTTTTTCTCTCATTATTTTAATCATATGATGTTGACTCCGAGAATCATAAGGAATGAAGTTCACTTTAGTGAAAGAAGTCAATTCACCTTATCGGTTTTTGGCCGTCCCAACCATCCTTCTGGAAAGACGAGTGTGCATTGGTTGTCTGAAAAAGAAATGCAATTTGCTCATGTTCATGTGTTGATTAACTGCGTTGAAGTTAAACCATATCTTGAGTAAGTATATTAAATTAAGTTTTTTTTTTGTTAAATATACTTTTCAGTTTAACATAGATTTTTTCTTCTTTGAAATAGGGAATTTTATACCTATTATTTTCAAAGCACGGGTGAACAATCATCGGTTGGTTACACACATGCTTAGTTTTCTGCATGGTTCAAGCAACAATTAAATTGAATTGTTGCACCAAGTCCTGAAATAATTCATTTGAGAATTTTATCTGAAGGCCCTCATCAGCGTGTAAATGAATGGCACACATACTTTGTAAACGGATATAAATTTCACACTCAAACTTGGACACAAGGGAAGAAAATAATAAACAATGGTGTAATTGTAAAAGGAGTTACAGAGAGTGGTGAGGACGACTTCTATGGTGTTATCACACATATTATGAGTTGGTATATAATTATATGGAATCAAAAAATAAAGTTGTCATATTTTATTGTGACTGGTATGATCCATCTTCCAGAGGAACTAAAATAGATAAAAAAATATAACATTGTTGTGGTTCAAATGGATAGAAAGTACAAAGAGTATGGCCCTTTAATAATGGCATATAATGTTAGACAAGTTTACTATGTTCCTTATCCTTCAATTCAACCAAGTGAACAAGGATGGTGTGTTGTAATCAAGTCCAATCCAATGGATTATATTGAATCTGCCGGTTTAATGAAGATGATGTTGCATACCAAGATGATGCGATTTTACCAGTGAATGGGGTAATTGAAATTGAGGAGATTACAAGTTTGAATGATACTGTAGTTGTGGGTCAACAAGTTGACGCAACCATCTTGTTATCAGCAAATCATGTGGAAGAAGAGCAAGAAGAGTCAGGAGACTCTGAAGACAACAATATCGTATCTGATGAAGACAGTGATGATTATGATGAAGAATAAATTAAATAATATGCATTATGTAATTAAACTATTGCGTAATAATACTACTATGTAATATGTATTGTTATAATACTATTGTGTAATTGCTTGAATTAATTTACTTTTATCATTTTATGAAATAATTTAGTTTTAAAATGCCAACCCGAAGTGAGGAAAAGGGTAGGGGTAAGGCTCTCCGCACAAGGTTCATTGTAGAAGAGGTTCCTGATTCGTCTATGTTTATTCCTATGCCACTTTTGAGTCAGGTGCATCCTACTCCATTGCCTGTGCACCCTACTCCACCGCATATGCAGACTTCACCCATATCTGGTGGATCTTTCACTGGATTACTATCCACACCAGATTTTATTTCATTCCCACTGATATCCGCGTCAACCTTTATTAGTCCTATTGGATATAAACCTATTATGCATCCCATTACCTCGCATCCCTCATATTTTCCGATGCCTTCCATGAATTCGACAAAAACTTGATCGGAAAAATAACAAGTGTACTATTTTGCCAATGTGGTAATAAGAGGAAATTTCCCCTAATATCGATCTCGAAGACTGCGTAGTAAATATAAGTTTTATAGTAATTCAGTTGAACAAAAACACTAGGGGTTTTGAGATTGTTTGGTTTAATTATAAAAATATTTACAAGTAAAAGAGAGAAATTGACTAAGTTGTTTAAACAAATATGAGTAACATGCTAGGGAAACTGTGTGATCCGACTCAGCAACAACTCTGAATTAACACTGCAACAACTTATTGTAACTAACTAATTACTGACTCTTTAAATTGTTTACTCCTAAGTCCTTAGTGAGAAAACCTTTAATCATCCACCCTAATTCCTATGTCCATAGAGAATTATAAATGAAATTAAGAAATCAATTATCAAGAATATTCCGGTTCCTATAGGGTATACATAGTTCTAGGTGATATCTACTACAGAATGATCAAAAGCAAAGCATTAACAACAGTGGTCCAGCCTAATCATTAATCGAAAACTAAACCCTGTTGGTTCGACAGGGCAAGTATTAAGATTAGCTAGAGTTCAAATCAGTTATGAAAACAAAGGAATTATTATTGCAATACTAATATCAGAGTCATTACAAATTTAAATTAGGGACACCCCTAGCATTGGGGGGCTTAGCTAATCATAATATTCGAAGAAAATACAAATTAAAAACTAGACATTACAAGATAATAGGATTCTTTGATCTTCAATTGCTACTGCACATGAAAATCTTTAGTTTCCCAATCACCTTGATCTCTCCAATATTGATCATATAATTCTTCTCTGGCCAAAAAGTCCCTTTTTCCTTCTTCAAACACAAGTTAAATACTCTTAGGTCCAACACAACAATAGGAAAATACCCAAAATACCCTTAGGGATCACAAAGGTCACAAAAATAAGAAAATTAGAAGATGAAGCGCTTCAGCCAACACGGGCCGTGTCAGCTGACACGGGTGGTCGTGTTGGCCCCCTGGATGTCTGATGAAAATACGGTATGCTCCAGACTTGCTGACACGGGCGCCCGTGTCAGCCCACTGTTTTTCTACACAATTTCATCTCTTGGCATCCTCCTGACACGAGTCGTGTCAGGTGACATGGGTGGCCATGTCAGGCTACTGTTTCCCTTTAAAAACTCTTCCGAATTCCTACTGTTTTTCCCGGTTTTTTCTCTGGTTCTTCTTGATTGCTTACCTGAACCTAAAAACAATGGAAATACCAAACCAACGCATAAAATGAGATAAAAGAAAATAAAATGCAATTAAACGTATAAGACAATTAACTAAAACTAATGGTAAAATAACATATAAAAACCACTAATCAGACTCCCCCAAACTTAAACCATTACTTGACCTCAAGAAACAAGCTTGTATAAACACTTTTTCAGATTAAACGGTACACATCAAATAAAATATTTTTGAAGGTAAGGTGTGTCGTTACTCATACATGAGTCTTTGTTTTGATCGGCTAAAATTAGTTCTCTTGGTAATCGTCCGTTAACAAATGTATTACAAAAACACATACCGCAGTAAACCACATACCTAAATACCCCTTTCAATCACCTCTTTAACTATGCTTTGGGATTAAGTTTTTTCTTCGATTTTTTACCCCGTTCATTCGGATGATCAGATTAAGGCACTTTTGATCGCTTTCCCTCACATGTATAAGATTTGATAGAGACTTTTTCGAGGCACCTTTATTCTTTTTCTCACGCATTGGCATTTATTAGTCCACTTTGGGACGACTATAGAAATTCAACCACCGTCAGGCTAACTAACCAGGTGAGGGTTACCCAACTTAGAAGGACCAGTTGTCTTTACCGTCATTATTCATCATTTTTTTGGTGCCATAAGTCATTTTCTCAATCAAATTTATACATGCAATTCTTTTTAATCATGCCGGACTATCACTATGAACTAATCGAGGAATACTGCTCAAATCCAAGTACTATGGCACACATCTACACGTTAGACTCGTTACGTTACTTCGAGGAATCTAGGGTGTTCAGGTTATACCTCAATTTCCAAACTTTTCCAAATTCCCTAGTTATAACTCCTCTTCCCTCAAACTCTATATACTTTCCTAACCACTTCACACATCACAATATTCACAAGAATTTTTTTACGGTCCTCATTCGGGGAGATTTCAAAGCTTCAAAGCGATTTTTAAACAAAAGCACACAAAAACAGTAAATCCTCCCCCAAACTTGAACTAAACATTGGCCTTAATGTTTTCGAACAAGAGTGGAAGAGGCGTAACTTACAAAGATTCTTACAGAGGAGTCGGAGGGTAATGCAACACCCTAGCTTGCACTTGTAAGGTCTCGTTTATTACCTGCAAATGAAACAAAATTACAACAAAAAAATTGCTCAATCATTAAAAACATGGGTTGCCCCCACGCAGCGCTTCGTTTAACGTCGCATGGCTTGACGGTTTACTCCCATTGTTATGGGGGTATTTTAGCTTCCACACTTTGTTGCTTGACCTTTTCACAACAAGGGACCAGTCAGGTTTAGAGATAAACACAACTTTGTGTATCACATCACATCCAACTTTTTCTATTATTGACTCCTCGAATGAATTTTGGAGTCTCGCTATGTGCCTTATACACCTGAGATATTGCAACTTGATAAATTACACCAGAGACTTTTTTCATAAGTGGTTTTGAACTTTTATCTTTTTTCACCGTTTTCATCAATTCAATTGAAGGTTGAATATCTTCCTCTTTACCTCGCTTCTTGATGTCCAACACTTTTAAAGTTATTTCTTCATCAAAAGATTTTAAGGTTAGAGTACCTATTTCAATATCAACATTGCACCGACTAGTGAGCAAGAATGGTCAGCTAAGTATGATGGGAGTCTCTTCATCTTCTGGAATATCCATAATCTCAAAATCAATTGGGAGGATTAAGTTATCAATCGGCACCATTACATCCTCTGCTAGCCCATATGACCTCTTAGTCGGGTGGTCGGCAAACTTCAAGTTTGTTCCCGTATCACTCACTTTTCTAATACCAACTTTTTGAAAATAGATAAAGGCATGAGACTCAAACTAGAACTTGAATCAATAAGGACCTTCTTAAAAGTTCTATATTTTATAATACAAGGAATTACTACAGGTCCAGGGTCTTTCCTCTTGATGGGGACTCTCCTTCCTTGTGATATTTCACTATATTGCTCATTTGAAATTTTCTGCTCCTCACCCATTGTTCTTTTTTCCCCCATTACCTCTTTCATGAATTTCTTGTACAAAGGCACTTGCTCGAGTGTTTCAAAGAACGACATATTGATTTCTAACTTTTTGAACATCGTGCTGAATTTTTCAAAGTCTTTCTCCTTCTAATCCTTCTTTGTAACTCTCTGAGGATACGATAGCTTGATTTTTAGTTTAACCTCCTATTTCCTTTTCTCTTTAGTTGGCTTCACAGTTGGTAAGGCTCTTTCCGGTTCTTTCCCGTTTTCTCTCACTTCAAGTTCAACTTCTATACACTAATACTCATTTGTTTTTTTTTCTTCCTCTTCTTCCACGCCTCTCTGACTTCTTGTGGTGACAACATTAACATTCTCATGATTTTTTGGATTCGATACTATCGTGCTTGGGAGGGTTCCTTGAGTGTGCGTGGAGAGTTGTTAGGCTATTTGTCCCATCTGAACCTTAAGATTTTTTATAGCAGCTGTGGTGTTGCTCTGATTATTCTGTGTCTCTTTTTGGAATTGAATATTGTGAGCTACCATCTTTTCAATAGCTATTTCCTATTCTGCTTTATGAGGAGCCTGTTGTTGCTATTGATATTGAGGTTAATTATGATCTTTCTAAGAGAAGTTATGATGATTCTTCCACCCTGGATTATAAGTCTAAGAATAGGGGTTATTCTGCTTTAGAAACTTTATCTCTTCAATTTGTTGTGCAGTCGGAATGCAATGCACAGTAAAATGGGGTCCACTACAAGTCTCACAACTCACAGTTTGGATAAGTTGAACTTGAGCCACAGGTTGAGTACTTAAATTCATTGCTTTAAGCCTTCTTTCTACTTCATCTTTGATTTGATCTTCCATTTTCACAACTTGAGTAGCCATCTTCAAATCAATCGTTCCTTCAGGTTTACTCACATTACAATCATACAGTTCCAAATGCTCATTTGCAGCAATGGCTAAAATGATCTTTTTAATGCGAGTGGCTGTTGTAAAGTTTGATGA
This sequence comes from Lathyrus sativus, assembly GCA_963859935.3. Lineage (NCBI taxonomy): Eukaryota > Viridiplantae > Streptophyta > Magnoliopsida > Fabales > Fabaceae > Lathyrus > Lathyrus sativus. The sequence goes on along the minus strand of OZ012740.1, from coordinate 598,360,667 downwards.
GCCACCAGTTGCTGTATCGATTAGTTGCTTAGTCTTCATCTTGAGACCATTCACAAACATTTACATCTGTTCAGTTTGATCCAGGTTATGAGTAGGACATGTAACCAATAACCGTTTAAACCCTTTATACGCATTGCCCAATGATTCTCCCTCCTTCTTTTTAAAATTCATGATATCACATCTTTTACGAATATACACAGAGGCGGGAAAAATACTCATTAAGAAAGGCCTTCTCCATATCTTCCCAAGTAGCAATACTTCCTGCGGGTAACGAGTAAAACCACTCTTCAGCATCTTCAGAGAGGATGAACAAAAACATTCTCAATTTCTTTGCTTCATCGGTGTGCCCCTCTATCTTGAGAGTAATGCTCATAGTCAGAAATATTTGTAGATGTTTGTTGGCATCTTTATTAATCTTTTCGGTGAAAGGTTTCCTCTCAAGTTGGTTGATAGTGCTCGGATGCAACTGGAAATTTGTCACATTCACCAGTTGGTTTACAATTGTTAACCTACCAGCCAGTGCATTAGCCCCATCGTAATCACCAAGTAGTCTCTCTGCTGGTGGAACTTCAACCATATTCACAATATCTCTATCTGAGTCTGAACCTGAGTCGGGATGCTCTAAATGAACATAAACTCTTTCTTCTTCTCGTGTTGGTGCTGAAGGTTCTTCTTCTGAACCTGTCAGTCTTACTTGTCTACGCCTCACGTGTAGAGTTCTTTCGATCTCTGCGTCAAAAGAAATATTAGCAGAGGATTCTCCTCGCATAAAAATGTTAGACGCAGATTAGTAGTAACATAATGTAAACAATAATAATAATAATAAAAAACTGAAAATAAAATTTTGGTCGCAGAGCAACAAAATTTCAATTAACTTATATTTCGGCAGTCCCCGACAACAACACTAAAAACTTGATCGGAAAAATAGTAAATGTACTATTTTTCTAATGTAGTAATAATAGGGGATTTCCCCAAATATCAATCTCGAGGACTGCGTAGGAAATACAAGTTCTATAGTAATTCAGTTGAATAAAAACATTAGGGGTTTTGAGATTGTTTGGTTTAATTATAAAAATATTTGCAAGTAAAAGAGAAAAATTGACTAAGTGGTTTAAACATATATGAGTAACATGCCAGGAGAAGTGTGTGATCCGACTCAGTAACAACTCTGAATTAACACTGCAACAACTTATTGTAACTAACTAATTACCGATTCTTAAGATTGTTTACTCCTAAGTCCTTAGTGAGAAAACCTTTAATCATCCACCCTAATTCCTATGTCCATAGAGAATTATAAATGAAATTAAGCAATCAATTATTAAGAATATTCCGGTTTCTATAGGGTATCCATAGTCCTAGGTGATATCTACTACAGAATAATCAAAAGCAAAACATTAACAACGACGGTCCAGCCTAATAGTTAATTGAAAATCAAACCTTGTTGGTCTGACAGGGGAATCATTAAGAATAGCTAGAAATCAAATTAGATATGAAAACAAATGAATTATTATTGCAATACTAATATCAGAGTCATTACAGATTCAAATCAGGGACACCCCTTAGCATTGGGGGGTTTAACTACTCATAATATTCGAAGAAAATACAAAGTAAAAAACTAGACATTACAAGATAATGAAATTCTTTGATATTCAATTTCTTCCGCTCACGAAAACCTTCAGTTTTCCGATCACCTTGATCTCTCCAATCTTGATTGTGTAATTTTTCTCTGGCCAAAAAGTCCCCTTTTCCTTCTCAAAACACGTCTTGAATACTCCCAGGTCCTACACAATAATAGAAAATACCCAATATACCATTATGGATCACCAAGGTAAAAAAAATAAGAAAATTAGAAGATGAAGCGCTTCAGCCAACACGGGTCGTTTCAGCTGACACGGGCGGCCGTGTTAGCCCCCTGGATGTCTGATGAAAACACGTTCTGCTCCAGACTTGCTGACATGGGCCGCGTCAGGTGACACGGGCAGCCGTGTCAGCCCACTGCTTTTCTACACAATTTCATCTATCGGCATCCTCTTGACACGAGCCATGTCAGGCCACTGTTTCCCTTCAAAAACTCTTCCAAATTTCTACTGTTTTTCCGGGTTTTTGCTCTGATTTTTCTTGATTGCTTACCTGAACCAAAAAAAATGGAAATACCAAACCAACATATAAAATGCGATAAAATGAAATAAAATGCAACTTACCGTGTAAGACAATTAACTAAAACTAATGGTGAAATAACGTATAAAAATCACTGATCACAGGCCTAGCTTTCTGATGCCTTTTATGCAGTATTCTATGCCATATACGAAGGCTGGTGGATCTAGCGTGCCACATTCATCACCCGTGCATTCTATGCATGATGAGCAGGATGATGAGGGTGATACTAATGCTCATGGTCATGGAGGTACCAGTTCTTATGATCATGGAGATACTAGTGCTCCTGATAGTGCTCATGAGGAGCGAAGGAGGACAAACATTCTGAAAAATGCAAAGCCCCAAGTAAGAGAAAATTTTGATACAAAATGTGCTGCCCGATTATCCGACACGCTTAGACGTGTTCGAGTTAAGGGAACACGTCCCTGTTGAATAGATGAAGATGTATTTAAGCAACTTATTGACCATTGGAATTCGGAAACCTTTAAGCAAGTATCTGAAACAAAAAAAAAACAGAGCATCTGAAGTTGGTGGCTGCAACTACGTAGCAGGAAGTATTAGTGTTGCTGAAATTGCACATAGGCTGGTAAATTTATTTATGTTTTTCACTTATGTTTTATTTTATTAGCGTGATGAGTTGGGTAGAACTCTGATGCTTAATGAGATCCATCTAGAGACTCATATCAAGAAAAATGGGGAGTTTTTCGATAAACGCTCAAAGGACACTCAAGTAAGTTTTGCTAAAATTTAGTTATTTTATTTCTTTCTTTTATAACATCTTATTTAGTCATCTTATTTAAATTATTATAACATCTAACTTTTTTTTTATTATAGGAGGAGTATGATCGAAAACTTGCACTTTCTTTATCTGAGCATCCTGAGTTACCTCCACCACTACAGGGATACCCTGTTAATCTTTGTCTAGGTTTTCAGACTTGGTATGATGCTACTTGCGGGAAGAGGGAAAATGAAAGGGTGTATGGTGCTGGAGGGTATGCCAAAACAATTAAGCGGCGTGATAGGACTTTCATGATGAGACTTGATGATGGAGAAGGATCATCACGTCCACCTATATTAACCGCTGATATGCTTGAAACAGTGAGAAATTTGGCGTAGACCGAGGCAGCAGCTAGACAAGCAGAGATGAAGGAAATGGGGAGAAGACAAACAAAGATGGGGGAAGAATTGAGGAGGAAAACAACGAAGTATGAGGAAGCAATGCGGATTGCAAATAAGCGCGCATTGAAATTTGAACAATTTATGGACTTGCATATGAATTAAGGTGTGGAAGAAAGAGACGAGGAGGAGGATGAAGAAGTTGATTAAATTTGTTAAAATATGAAACTTTTAATATGTATTTTTATATTTTATTTTATTTTTTCCATGAATTATTTTTATTTTGATGATGGATGTGGATATTTAATTTTATTGCACTTTTAATTATAAATTATTATATTTTACAAAATTTAAAAGTATATATTTATTTATTATATAATTATATTAAAATATATATTTCTTTATTATATAATTATATTATTCTAATTATAATAATATAATTAAATAATATAATTATAAATTTAATAAAAATTTATTATATAATTATATTATTCTAATTATAATAATATAATTATAAAATTTAATAAAAATTTATTATATAATTATATTATTATTATTCTAATTATAACAATATAATTATAAATTTTAAAACAATATTAAAATCATTAGCTAGGAGTTAAACCCCTCACAAATTGCAAAACGTAGGACAATTTGTTAGGGGCTTAACCCCTCGCAAAATTTTGACACATACAGCTAGGGGTTTTACTCCTCACTAAATTCAAAACGCAGGTACCGTTAGCTAAGGGTTTACCCCCTCACAAATGATCTGACACGTCTGTGCCACTCTGTGACGCTAGTCTGTGTCTATGTCTACAGCGCAACAGACTGAACTTTTTTCATGACATTTTACGAGGGGTTTATCCCCTAGCCAATAATTTATGATGCTATGATTAGTTAGGGGGCTTATCCCTTCGCAAATTGATGTTTTGTGATGGTTTTTTTTTCTTTAGTGAGGGGTTTAAACCCTAGTTATATGCAGTTTTCTTGTAGCGTACATGACATTAAAATAATTGTTATTTTTACTTTTTTAATGTAGTATCGATTACAAATTTTTCAGTTATGTTCTTTAAATAATATTATGTATACTATTTCTAATACTTTAATAAATTTAATTTAGTAAAAATATAATGTTTTATGATAGCATCATTAAATTTCTTAATTTATATGCAACAATTTCAAACGATAAACATTTTGAAACGAAAAAGTATTCGAAAATTTCACCCAAATAACCAACATTCCCCCCTTTAATATCCAAACTACCCAACTTTCCCTCATATTCTCCAATCTACCCAAGTTTCGTTTTTTTTTTTTACAAGGGGGCGCCATGGGGTATGGCTCCTCCCTTATAATTTATATGGGGGCGCCATCCAGGATGGAGACACCCTATAAATTATAAAGGGGGCGCCATCCCCTTTGGCTCCTCCCTTAAAATTGATTTTTTTTTTATAATTTTAAATGTATAATTAGTTTAAAAATATTCAATAAATAATATTTAATAAATAAAAAATTTTTTTAAAAAAATAATTATATAATAATAATTTCTGAATAATTTTTATTTATTTTACAAATAATAAATAAATAATAATTTATAATAGCATTAAAAAATTTCAAATAATAAAAAAAAATCAAATTGTATTTAATAAATTTAATATTAAATAATAATTACAATAATTATTGAATCACAAATATGAAAGATATTGTAAACTAGTTTCTACGCCGTGGTCGGTTTAAATGTCCGCCCGTACCGCATCCCTGATCACGTACGTTTCGTTGTGGTCTTTGTTGTGGAGTCGGGTCCATTGTGTCGTCTTCAAGCAATTGAATCACTTCGGCCCATGAAGACGGGTCCATATCCGTAAAGTTATCCAAATCAAAAGAGTTGCCCATGCCTTCATAGTTATTTTGGGGTGGTTGGCTAGACGAGGCAATGTCAAGACGATAGCCTGCCTGATCGTAGGGTGGGATGGGTGTAAATGATTGGGTGGGTATGGGTTGATTGAGTGTTTGAAACTGGGTGTTTATTTGGTTTGTAGTATCCATGGAGTATGTGTGGTATTGTGTGGATTGTGAATGAGTTTGTGCGAATGGAGTGAATTGGTTAGGGGTATGTTCATATTGTTGTGATTGTGTGAGTGGGGGTTGAAAATAGGGTTGGGTTGGCGGTTGAAAATAGGGTTGGGTTGGCGGTTGAAAATGGGGTTGGGATGGTGGTTGGAAATGAGGTTGGGTTGATGGTTGGAAATGAGGTTGGGTTGATGGTTGGAAATGGGGTTGGGTTGGCGGTTGGAAATGGTATTGGGTTGATGGTTGGCAATGAGGTTGGGTTGGCGGTTGGAAATGGTATTGGGTTGATGGTTGGCAATGAGGTTGGGTTGGCGGTTGGAAATAGGGCTGGGTTGGTTGTTGGGGCCTTGATGATGAATCTTGTTGGCGTGGGTCAACTAGATACCTTGGATGTGAAATGAAACCAATTGATACAGACCTATACCAAGTCATGTATTGTATTGATTGTTTCATCTCGTATGGAAACACAGTGTCGAACAAAACATAGTTGTTGCGATGCCTCCATTCACGACACTCGTGTTTTGCATACTTGGTCCATGGATTATACTCCCATTGGTCGGAGACTTTACCGGTGTGATATTTGTCGGGGATGCACTTTGGTGGACATGGAATATCTTGAAGCATTCCAAATTGAAGTTTCACACGATCAATGTTGTGCATTTCCACGGTGGTGAAGTTGATAATCGGCACCTTTGCACTCCACACTACAGAGTCTTGTCGTTCAACTTCATGAAAGGCTTCTAGACCAAGATACGGCCGCCAAATGAACTGTAGGAGGAAAAAATTAATATTAAGTATTTTCTAATAATATTAAAGTAGAGAATAACATAAATAGTAAGGTTTGTGAGTATACATCATCTTGACCCAAGTGATCAATAAGATTTCTGTACTGCGTGATACTGTAGTGTGGACAGTTGTCGTAATTCATTCCAAGCGAAGACCACCTACAAATCAAAAAGAAAACATTTATTAATAATATGATTAATTAATTGAAATACTATGATAGATAAGTGAGAAACGGGAACGCAAGTTGCAAGTTTCGATTAGCAGCGTCCTATCGAAAAAGAAGTGATTGTTGGGAGATAGGTTCGATGGATCCACCTCATAGTTGCACAACCAACATCAATCGGCAAGATCATGGAAAACTAAGCTCTCAATTGATATCCCAAGAGATTTTGCATCTTGTAGGCGCAGATCCATTTGTGAAGGTGAGCACAATTATCTCTCATGTTGTTGCACGGTTCAACTATACCCCATCGTATAGGAAAGCTTGGATAGGTAGAATAAAAGCGGTGGAACATGTATATGGGAATTAGGAGCATTCTTACCATCAACTTCCACAGTATCTACTAGCACTTCAAAAATATGTTCCTGGTACGGTTGTAATATTGGAGTCACTACCAGCATACACTTCTGAAGGAACATGTGTTGCTGGAAGTAGGATATTTTCTCGTCTCTTTTGGGCATTTCAACCATGTATCAAAGGTTTTGCGTTCTGCAAACCAGTTATACAAGTCGATGGAACATGGTTGTATGGAAAATACAAAGGAACATTGTTGATGGCGGTATCACAAGACGGAAATAATAATATATTTCCGATTGCCTTTGCTCTGGTCGAGGGTGAGATAGGCGAAGCTTGGAGTTTCTTCCTCAGAAATCTCAGAACACATGTCGCACCACAACCCAACTTATGTCTGATTTCTGACAGACATGCTTCTATTGTGAGCGCCTACAACAATCCTGCTAATGGTTGGCACAATCCTCCTTCTGTCCATGTCTTCTGCATAAGACACATTGCTCAGAATTTTATGCGGGAAATTAAAGACAGAAATCTCCATAAAAAAGTTGTGAACGCTGGGTATGCCTTAAACCAACCATCGTTCATGTATTACCGAGAAGAAATAAGGTTGTCAAGCGCGGAAGCATTAAGGTGGGTGGATAATATTCCAGTCGAGAAATGGACTAGGTCATTTGATGGAGGGTGTAGATGGGGTCACATGACCACAAATCTTGTAGAATCCCTAAACGGCGTATTTAAGGGAACTAGGAACCTCCCCATCACTGCGTTGGTAAGGGCAACGTATTACAGATTGGGGTCACTTTTTGCAGCAAGAGGCAAAAAATGGAGCGCTGTACTGCAATCAGGGCAAATATTCAGCGAATCAAGCATGAAGTATATGTGGGATGAAACTTCTAAGGCGGCCTCACATCGAGTTAGACCATTTGATCGTCACGATTACATCTTCATTGTTGATGAGACAATGAATCACAACGAGGGTCGGCCAATGGGACACTACAGGGTGGAACTTCATAAAAATTGGTGCGACTGCGGAAAGTTTCAAACCTTCTGCATGCCTTGTTCACATGTCATTGCCGCATGTTCAACTGCTCGTCAGGATCCATTCTTGCAGCTATCAAAAGTTTACAAGGTCGTGAACTTATTCGGTATCTACAGTAGCAGTTTTCCAGTGGTAGCTAGTGAGGACTACTGGCCAACCTATCATGGAGACACAATCTACCACAATGAAAATATGAGAAGAAACAAAAAGGGTCGCCCCAAAAGCACCCGAATTACAACTGAAATGGATACAGCTGAGAAAATGGAAAGATTGTGCGGAATATGTCGTCTTCCCGGGCATACGAGGAAAAACTGTCCAAATGTTGGAACAAGTTCTAGGTAGATTTAATTTGGTCTTTAAAATTTGTGTAATCGTGGAGTTTAATATTTATATCAACTTTTCATTACCACAAAAATGAATTGAAATACTTCTACAGCAACAACGCAAATCATTAAAAATACAACGATTATTACAACATAACCTAAGATATAACAACAATCAAAGTAATATCATCAGTTCCGAACATCATAGACCTAACTTCGTTGTCATCTCTAATTCGCACCCAGTCCCGCCGTATGTTTCCGTCTTCAATAGAGAAGTACGAGACAAGTCTTTCAGTACTCCTAATTCTTTCACCATTTGGAATGTCTCCTTCTAGCCACCGATTCAAATTTCTTCGTAGTTGTTCTAAACTCTGGATGTTCAAAAACAACATCCTTCTCGGAGGCTTCGTCGGTGAAAAAATTACATGCCCATATCTTCTAAGGTACATGACTCACTCTTCTAAATTTGGATGAAACAATGTTAACAACAAGTCTACCTATTTATAAAAAAAAATTGGGAATAACATAATATAAAATTTTAATTATATTAATTATAATATATTTGAAAATTTATTTTCGTATAAAGGGAGCTCCATAGGGGATGGCGCCCCCCCTTTAAATCATTTAAGGGAGGAACCAAAGGGGATGTCGCTCCCTTTATAATTTATAGGGTGCCTCCATCCTGGATGGCGCCCCCATATAAATTATAAGGGAGGAGCCATACCCCATGGCGCCCCCTTGTAAAAAAAAAAAATACAAAAGTTGGGTAGATTGGAGAATATGAGGGAAAGTTGGGTAGTTTGGATATTAAGGGGGGGTAATGTTGGTTATTTGGGTGAAAGTTTCAAAGTATTCAATAGGATTATTGTTGATTTAATTATAAAGAGAGAGAAATCTAAAAGATAGAAAAAATTATCGAATACTTCCTCCATTTTTTATTATAAGTTTTTTTAAATATTTTTTACGCAAATTAAAAAATATAATAATTATGATATAAAAAAAAAATTTTTACAAAATTATTTTTCATTAATAATATTAAAAGGACAAATTTACATAATTAAAAAAATAGAATAATAAATATTTAAAAAAATATAAATAATTTATTAATATTACAAAATAATTTATATTATGGTACAAAATATGTTTTGTAAAACAATTTATAATAAAAAGTAAAAAAAAGAGTAGTAATTAAGTAGTGTTGAAGTCCAAAATTACACCAAAATATCCTTTCCAAAAAAAGTCCAAAGTTAATGAATTCGTACTATTAAAAAATAGTTACATAGCTATATATAGTTAGGAACAATAACAGACAAAAGTAATTATCACCACTAGTAGCTAGTCATCAATTCATCTCTGACACACATTCTTAAGCTAGTTCATAGTATCATTTTTTAAACGTGACATGCCATTATAGTATATATCTTAGACTTTTGTTGTGTATATATTCATTATTCATTAATTATTTAATGTCCAATTTTTTTATACTAAGTTATTTAACTGAACAACCAGACTCATTTTAAATTCACTGAATTAACATCAAAATACTTTATCTATAAAATTGCACCAAAATGTTTTTTTTTACCATTTCTTATCCGTAAATTATATAATGAAGAGAGTTGAAAATGTAGTATGCTTTAAAAATACACATAATGTTTTTGAAGTGGGAGTGATTAGGCCAACCTCTATGCAGTCCCACAAACCGCCCCAAATGGCAGAAAGTTGCTTGATAAGCACTATTTCTTTGTTTGATGAAGCAACCCCACCACACCCCCTTATCAAAATGATGATAAAGTGTAGGGTCCATTTTTCACCTTCCAATTCTTTCTTTTCTGCGGCTGCTTTCTTAACAATCTATTGGTTATCCATTCCCTTTCTTCAGCTTCTTTGAAAGACACTTTTTTTAGTTGTCTACTAAGGTTTGCTTCCTCATATACTATTCTAAAACTAGAGAATGAGATTCTCTTTGTTGTGTTTAAAAAGACAGGAGAAAAAGTGTTGCCTTCTTGGGTTTTTATTTGTCTTTACTTACAAATTTGGTGGATGGTTTTAGCTTTATAAGGCACCCTCATTCTAATTTTATTCATTTCTAATCTTATCTTTCAATCATACAAAACTTGACAAGTACCTATCTTTGGTTTTTATTTATTTATCATTACACAAATGTTAATGGTTAGTTTCTTGAGAAGCTTATGGATTTAATGTTGGGAATTTGAAAAAGAATCAATATTTTAGGATTATAAGAACTAAAAAGTTTTGCTATTATTTACAATTTTAAGATATTAAATATATATATCATCTTTAATAAATTTAATATTTTATTAAATATTAGTGAAATTTTATCACTCACACTTAAACTTAATTTTTTTTACAAGTATTACTTTTTACTTTTTATATCAGAATTCAATACAAGTTCGAATTTTCACTCTCTCATCAAAATCAAATTAAAAACTCTTGTTGTATTAGTTCGAGAATCAAGAACAACTTAAACTTAATATTCTAGAATTACAAAAGAAAGAGATGCACATCTAAGAGTGCTACACATGTCCATTCGATTAAGTTTGCACCCACAAAAATCCATAAAAAAATAAGGCAAAACGAATCTATTTAAAGGACCTAAAATCTTAATATCTCGCAAAAATATGAGAGTGAGGTGAGTTTAAGTGTTTAACAGGTCAACGTTGCATCTTAAAAAATTAAAATTTACAACTTTTATTACGTTTATGCAAAAGTCTACAAATAAAACAGAAAGAGATAGAACAAACGTATTAGAAGGTACGTGTCTAAAATCTTTATCTGTTTCGTAAAAAGAATATAGACAAAATAAATATACATTACGGACGAGTTTATGTCTTTTCACCCATACTCACATCTCCATTTAAAATAGTATAAGTTATCGCTTTTATAAATCCTATCTTCTAATAATTCATAAACCAAGATTGGAAGGTAAGTAACAAATTTGTTTGTAACATTTCATTTATGTTTGTACATATTATTATAATGCTAACCCCATATACTATATCGATATAGGCTATATAGGCTATAGTCACACCAAACATAATTATCAAAATGAGATATTTTAAACCAAAAATAAGCATTGAAAATGAAATGGAGTTGAAGGCAGAATTATATTGCAAGTTCCTATTAAGAGCACTCTGGTAGAATATCACTGGATCCTGCTACCGTCCGGTCACCATTAGTTACCGGCCATGACAGTGACAATTTGATGATAAAATCTCACTTGTTTCTGATTTTGACTTCTTCATTTTCAATTCTTCACTATCTTAAGTTGACTACATTTCAACACAAATCAACTTTGAATTAATTGTTCCACCTATTTGAATTGAAATTAGATGAAACAGAATCATGTCTAAACTAGTTTTATTTGGTACTTCAAAATAGTGTGAATGGTAGTTAGATGTTACTATGTGGTAGCTACACAATCTATATTGAATAATAAAAACAAGGAACAGGATAGAGAAATAATGATTATAGTTTCTTATATTGCATGCTAAAATAATAATAATGGGGCCTTTTTGTTTTTCAGCCAATGAATTATGCATCTTGTTCACACTAGAGTAATCATGTTTGCACTGAAACCTATATTTCTGAAATTATAGCAATACTCATTAAGTGAAAATATCTAGTGCTTCTCCTAAATAGTCTAGGTAGGCCGTTTAACTATAATAATGGTTTTGTAAAATAGATTCTCACATTAGAAATAGGGCGGTTTATGGTATGTTTTTACGAGAAAATCGAACCGAATTGAGTGTTTATTTGAATTGAATCGAATCGTTTCAATTTATTCAAAATTAAATTGAACCAAAACCATTTAAAATTAAAATATACTTTTTAAAAATTCTGAATTGTAACAAACTGTTAAAATGTCAATTTTTTTAACAATTTGTTAAACAAACGAACTGTTAAACTATTTATTTATTATTTTTAATTTAAAATTATTTTTTATTTTCAATTTTGATTCGGTTTGATTTCAATTTCAATTTACTGTATTTATCATATAGTTCAATTCTAGAACCGTCAGTACAATATGATTTGATTCACTAATAAAATATAATAATTCGATTATTTTAACTGCAGTTTGATTCAGTTCATAGTTCTATTAAACACCCTTAATTAGAAGGTGACAATCAAACATATCTGCTCTCTTTAAATTTGTCTAAAAAAATGAATTGAATAGGGAAATGATGCAAATCTTATACTTTGGTCCGTCCCAATAAAAATGAAGGCTGGCCAGATATGCGGGTTTTGAATCTCTAAAGGTTAAAAATAGAAAAAAGTTCGTGTTAATGTCTACACTTGAAGGTTTTTTCACTGTTCTATCCCTATTTGAAAAAAAATACCATATATAATACCCTATTTTTAAAATTATTTACGGAAATACCCCTTTTCTATAAAAGCTCGTCCATTCAGTGGACGAGAGAATGCAGATAAAAATTTGGGAGTTGAATCTCATCCAACCAATGGGCGAACCTGTGAAAAACAGATTGGACTTTGTGAGTTCGCCCAATGGTTGAACGAGCGTGTGAAGCGTAGAATTTTTTTATTTTATTTTTTATTCAGATTTTAATTATTTAAAAATTTTGATTAATATAATTTTAATATATTACATAAATTATATAATTAATATAATTAAATATCATAAATAAATATCAGATTTTAATTAATATAATTAATCAATCATTAATCAATTATTTTTATAACATCATAATGTTTAAATGTTTGAATGATTTTATTTACAATACTATTCCCAATTTAAAGTGATGTTCCCAATTATTTTTCATTTGTATTAGTTCTGTTATTTATATATACTACTAATATATTTAAAATAATGTTAGCTCTGTCATTTACATTATATAATTAATATAATTAAATACTATAAATAAATACCAGATTTTAATTAAACCTCCATTTTAATAATTTATTTATGGTATTATTAATTAAAAAATAAAAATAAAAAATTTCACGCTTCACATGCTCGTCCAACTATTAGACGAGCTCACAAAATCCAATCTGTTTTTCACAGGTTCGCCCATTGGTTGGACGAGCTTCAACTCCAAAATTTTTATCTGCACCCTCTCATCCACTGAATGGAAGAGTTTCTATAGAAAAGGGATACTCCCGTAAATAATTTTGAAAATAGGATATTATGGTATTTTTTTTTCCAAATGGACATAGAACAGTGAAAAAATCACACTTGAAAAAAAGATGAAGCAGACACTTTAAAGAACATATATCTAAAATTTTAATCCGTCTAAAAAACAAGTAAAACATACATGTCCGGCCGGCCACATCCATTTTGTCACTCTTACAATCACAAAAAAGGAATGAAAAAAGTAATTTTCAAAGTTACAAAAATAAAAAGTACTGCCTTATGAATGTAGTTTCATTCCACAAGTTGATACTTGAATTATGTATGCATGTGTACATCAAATGTCATTGTGTAACATTATAGTCTATCACATGCAGTGTCAGCATTACAGTATTTGAGCAAGGTTTGTGTAACAAGCTTCATCTTCATCTGTACACACAGAGACTAGTAGTATTCTACACTCTCTTAATGTAATTGAAACACTTTCTACATGCTATGATCAATGTGAACAAGTACTATAGGGTCACTTTCAGACAACAACAACAACAGTATCTAACATAAGATCTTCAAAATATTAAACTCAATTTATCAGGCGCCCATAACAATAATCACACTTGTTTTCTTCTTAATAACTATTAAAACTAATTCTATTCAATATTATCCTAACCTATTTAACATTTCTTAATCAAAATTGGTTATGCAAATGATAGTGAAGTATAACCAATAAGAAGTAAAAAAAGGATATTAGCCAATAATTACAACATTAAAATATTATTCAAAATGTAAAGTCGGTTGATCATATCTCATTGTGATGATTTTACAAGATTGGATTCATGATTTTATGTGATCTATGAAAATTTGAGACATGCCCCACTTTGGCAGTTAAAGCAATGTTTGAACTTTATAGTAAAAAAGTAGTAAAAGATTGTTATTAAGGTAATAAAATGAGGCTTTGTGAACATCAGAATCATGTTATGCTTTTGTTGAAAATTTTTAGGGTTGTGCACCGACTATATAAGAAGGTGTGGATAGGTTAATCTTAAATTAGAAAAAGACAATCACATTTTCGAGATTTTGATTTGACAATTATGGAACTTCTAGAGTTATTATATGGACATAGCTTTCAATTTGTTTTATGTAATTTGGTCTTTGTTTGGGTTAACATGATGTTTACGTCATGTTTAGCAAAGAATGGCTTTTTCCGAAAATACTTAACTAATAAAAATCTTATAATTAAGACATGAGATATATGATTTGAAGAATATTCTCTAAGAAAAAATTTACTTAAATTTTAAATTTATTAAATAATTAATGTTATTTTGATAATACTTAATGTTTTATTTACATAATATTTTTAAAGCTTCAAAATTCACTATTTTTATTTAACCGAAAATTCCTAATAGTATAACTTTAAGAGTACCAACATGGCAATAAACAAATCAAAAAATGTGTCAATATAATAAGTAAATTTTGTAAAGTTGAAAAAACTCTGACATCATATATAAAAACTTAAAAGTAAAAAGAAAAAAATCACCATCAAAACCTTAAGAAGTACTCTATGACACTACACTGGAAAACCTTCTTAGCCTAACTATTTGATCTTTGTTCCATACCTTCTTTTTTCTTCTTCATTCTATTGATCATTGGTTGAACTGTGGGGTTGGAAATAAGAACTTTTGGGCCCCAATGTAGGTCCTCCAAAAGGTCACAAGTGGGACCTAAACAATCATCAACTCTATATATTTTATTTTATACATTTCTTTACCTATGATTCATCATCTTCTTATAATAAACAATTGATTTTGTGGAAAACAAAATAACAAGCATTGAGTCTAGAATGAACTCTACGTGTCTTTTGATTCCAGGCTTTAGTGCTTTAATTTCTGGCTTTGCAGTTGTTTGTAAGCTAATAAACCAATTCACAAAATTTCAGGGCTCATACACAAGCAACCTATTCAACACCACAACATAAAATATACGTGGGATAGGTTTACAAGCAAAGAATACTTTCCATATTCATTTAACTTGTCATTTCTTAGTGCTAAATATTAATATCTTTTATAGTTGAGAGACTCGAACATTCATTTGTTACATTAGCTGATCAAGTTGCACACTTTGTTAGGGTTGCACGGGTGTATTAGGTGTTGGAGCACAATGTTAAGATTGAGAAGATAGAAGAGAGAATTTTAACTTTCTTTTATTAACTGAAAACGGTTATAAAATGAATTAGTTATAAATTGAAATTTGGGTTCAATATTAATATCACCAAAACAACTAAATGAAACTCAAATTAAATCTAAATGTAACTTAAAATGAAGTACTAGTTTAAATATGAATTGGATTATACTTTAACACTATCCCTTAATCTACATTCAAGGCTAAAATAACAATACCAATTTCATCCCTCAAATATATAAAATGTTCAGTCTTGATAGTTTTAGTTAGGACATCTGCAAGTTGCTTATGAGTGCTACAGTGAACAACTTCAAGCACTCAATTCTAAACCTGATTGTGTAGAAAATAAAATTTCGTGTAAATGTGCTTACTCTTTCCATACAACACTGAATTCTTGGCAAGGCTTATAAATGATTTACTATCAATCATCAGCCTCACAAGATTGTTCACCTTGATCTTCAGATTCTACAATAAATCTATAATCCAAATAGCTTAACACGTAAACAAAGCACCTGCAATTACTCAGCTTCACAAGTTGACACTGCAACCACTGGTTTCTTCTTGGAGCATCAGTAAATGAAACCTTCCAGATATTTGAAGAAATATCTAAAAGTACTTTTTCTTTCAACTCTGTCTCCTCAACAATCAGAGTTTGAATAACATATCAACTCTGAATCACATTTGGCACCAGAAGGGAACAAAAATTCATTCCTCTGAGTTTCCTTAATATACCTCAACATGCTGATAACAACTTGGTAATGTGACCACTTTGGTTTGTTCATAAACCTACTCACCATTCCAACTGCATAACAGATGTCATGCCTGATGTTACAGAGATATCTCAATGAGATCACCAACTGTTTAAATGTTGTTGCATCTACATCATTACCCTAAACATCAAAATCCATCTTGTGATTTGTTTCAGCAGATGTTATTGCAAACTTGCAATTGATTAGCTCAAATCTCTTCACAAGCTTAAATTCATACTTCAGCTGATACAAAATTATAACCTTATCAGAGTACAAAATCTCCACCCCTAAAAAATATACCATATTTCCTAGATCTGTCATCCCTAACTTATTCATCAGCGCCTTCTTGAACTTGATTATCTCATTTGAACAACTCCACGTTTGAGCGCCTTCTTGAACTTGACTATCTCATTTGAACAACTCCATGTTAGCAATATATCATCAACATACACACCTGAATCATATTGCTATTAGATGTATGTTGAACATAAACACCATACTCCATATCACATTTTTTCTAATCTTTGAAGCTTGAAAAATGAATCAATTTTTAGATTCCAAGCTCTAGGAGACTGTTTCAATCCATACAAGACTTTATGCAACTTGTACACCATCCCTTCCTGACTCTTTTTCACAAATATAGGAGGTTGTAACACATAAACTTCCTTTTGTAAAGGATAATTCATTAATGTAGATTTCACTTCTAAATGCATCAAAGGTCAATTTCTATTAGCAGCTATAGAAATCACCAATCTAATTCAGTTTTAACTTGTAAACACATCTCACGCTGATGAATTTCTTATTCTTTGGAAGCTTAGTCAACTCTCAAGTCTTGTTTCTTTCTATAGCCTCAAGCTCTTCTTTCATGGCCTTCACCCACACTATCTTCTTGAGAGCTTCTTTATTATTAACTGAATCAAAGTCTACCAACATGGCACAATGAATAACTTCTCCTTCAGAGTCTATCTCAGTATCTCACAACATGTCAAACTTTGCAAATCTTCTTGGTAATATTCTAATTCTTTTTGGCCTCTGAACTTGTTCCGAATCATCTTCAAATGATGGAACAATTTCAAATGCTAGACTACCTTCAGAGGCTAGACCACCTTCAGAAGCATGACCACCTTCCGAGGGATGATTACCATTAGAGTGATCATCATCAAAATCTAGATCAGAATCATATTCACTTTCAGAGTCTTTTTCATACTCATTTTCAAAGGCAGAATCTCCTTCAGAGGCAGATTCTCCTTTAGAGTCTTCTATAAACTCATCTTCAGAGGTAGAATTTGTAATGCCCCGATTAATTTAATTTAATTATTGTAAATGAATTGTTTGATTGTATGTGTTGGTTAATAATTTGATGTGTTAGAGGAACCCTTGGGTGTAAGGTAATAACCTTATTAGACTTTAAAGTGTTAGGGGTGCGTGAGCAAAAAGGTAGAGATGTGGGGGTGGTGGGAGATGTAGAAATTATTACTATTATTTAATTAGAGTGATTTATAAAAATAATAGTAATAGTGAATATTTGAATATTTATTTTTAATTATTATTGTTATGGTGATATATAAAAATAAATAAGTGATTTAGACTATTTATAATAAATATTTAATGGAAATAACATTTATTTTATTTAGTTGGAATAAGATTTCAATTGGAAATAATAATATAATAAAATAAGAAAAAGAAGGGAATAGGAATGGGGAGCTATCAGTATAGGAGAAGAAGAGAAAGAAAAGAGAAAGAAAGAAAAGAGAGATTTAAGGCATAGGAGAAGAAGGACCTACATTAGAAAAGCTTGAAAATTCATCATCTAAGGTAAAGGTGGGACTTCCTTTTGTATATGAGATTATATGATAACATGTGGGTGGATGTAGTTTCTCTGCAATTTCATTTTTTCTCTATGTTCTGAATCATTTGTTGTGTATGATGATGCTATTATGATGCGTGTTTGGATGAATTGCATAATGGGTGAATGATTGGGATGTTGTATGTTGTTGGGAATCAGAGTGTGAAACTTGATCAAATGACTTTCCATGAAAATTTGGGGTTTTTGGGATGTTTCGAGACTAATTTTCATAACACAAAAATTGCAGAAAATTGTCACTGTCTTAGTGGTAACCTGTCATACCCCAAATTTTACCACTAGATTCCATCATCATTTGCATAGTATCCAACACATTTTAGGTGTGTCATTCATGCATAGCTAACCCTCAAAATTATCAAAATATTGTCTTGCTTTTCTTATGAATTAGGATTTGCATCAAGGAGATTATTGGTTGATCAGTCAAAGTTTTGGATTGATCATCAATATATCAATTTATCATGATCAAGAGTTTTCATACATCAATAATAAAGTGTATTGTGGCCTCATTACAAGTTTATCAAGTTTCAAATTCATCTTGTCCACACATTAGAGTTTCTGAGCCAAAGTCAATTGCACCTTTGAATTTTGACCAAAACATGATTTCAAGCCTTGGGGCATGATTCAAGACACTCAAAGACACATTAGTCCATCTATAGTGTTCAATTAGCTCAAGAGTTTGATTTCACTGAAGTATGCACTTTGAATTTCATCTGATACAAAAGTCAACCATTGATCAAAGTCAAGTTTGACTTTTGACTTTTTGGTCAAGACATAGGCTTCTCAAGTCAAAGCTCATGAAAATATGTGATTTGGATCATGATCAATCAAGAAAATCAAGTAAAACATCAAAGAATCAAGATTTGTGATAATTAGGGTTTCATAATTTTTTCAAAGTTATGAAATTCTATGATTTTTACTCAACTTCCCAAGACCATAACTTCCAATCCAAGCCACCATTTTATTTGCTCCAAAGCTCAAATGGAAGGTCTTACATCACACTTCAACTTTTCCCTAGGTGATTGGTTCCAAAAAATGCAAGGATTGAAATATATGAATCCATGAAGTTGATGTCACATTTATGTTTGAAGGAAAAACACTTAATAAAATTTTCATGCAATCCTGACCCTTAAAAGTAGCCAACTTTAAGGCCATTTTTCACCATGATCCCAATTGATTCAAGAAAAACTCAAATCATGAAAGTTGTAGAGGATGTTTTAAGTTTTCCAAAGAGTCCAAGAACACAAAATTATCATACTTGATCTAGGATTTTCGAAGAGATGAAGTTGACATTTCAAACTTAAATTATAAGTCATTTTCATGACATGTTCTTGATCAAATATTGAGCCAAATCTACTCTATCTTGTTTTGTAGGCATTCTTGCTTCTAAATCTCAATAAAATATGAGTTTCACACAGATTAATGATGCATTATCCAAGTGGTTAAGGCATTGTTCAAAGAATTATTCCATTTAGGGCATAAAGATCACACTTCCATTTTGGTAAAGAGGCTTTAATCACAAGTTAACTTGTATGGAGCTTTGCAATTATTTCCTCTGCCCACACTCCATTGCAGAACTCAAAAAGCAACACCTCAAAAATGCTCAACCACCCTAGAGGCTTGTACTTTGCATTGGAACCATATGAATCCATGAAACTACCACTTTGCTTCCAACCAAACAAAAAACTCCACAACTTGTGATTCTGCAAAGTTCTCAATCCCTCAACATTTCCCTATAAATAAAGACCTCTTCACAAGTCCAGAAACACAGGAAATACACCAGAAATTCCTCTAAAACACATAGTGGACTTTGAGAACTCCATAAAAGCTCAAAAGTCCATTCTTCGAATCTTTTTCTCCTTTCAATTTCTTTCCAAACAAATCACCCAAACATCTTCTAAACACCCTTTAGAACTTGTTTTCACCCTTAAACAAGTGTTGTAGCATCAATACCATCACCTTTCATATCTCACTTCACATTTTGCAAAAAGGTTTATGTGAAGAATTTGAAGCTGTTTCAAAGTAAACAAATTATCCAAGCATTCTCTTTGTGGTAAGGGTATAAACTGCACCATTGCACAACTTCTGGAAGTGTTAAGAAGAGGCATTGAACCTTGCTCCAATAGGTAAGATTCTTGCACTTTCAAACTCATCATACTTTCATCATTTTTGGTTGATTATTGAAGCAAAAGTTACCTTGTAAAAATCATACCATTCAATTCCTTGTTAAATTCTAAGCAACTTTGGATTTTATAGTCTTGAATTTCATGGAGAAATGAGAGAGATATACTTATAGAAAGTTTGAGGAAAAAATGAGAAATATGAGAAAGAAAGAGAGAACGCGTGAGAGGAAGAAGAAGATGTTGAGGTGGCATTTTCCATTTTTAAATTTGGGTTTAATATATATTTTATGGTGTGCATTATATTATTGGCTGAGGCATTGCGCCATGGTGGTTTCTGTGTGTGTTTGTGAAGCCAAGGTCTGGGGTTCGAATCCCCCTCACCTCAGACCTTTTGTGTTTTTTTATTACCATTTTTAACATTCAGACTTAATATTTATTGTATTGCACGTGTTACCTAGCACCACTTGGGCAGTGGCCTATTAGTCAATGTTTTGGGCTAGTAACATCAAGGGCGCAGGTTCACAACTTCATCCATTCATTTCTCCATGCATTTTTTTATCTTTTTGGTCCATTCTTTTTCACACTTCTTATTTGTCATACCTATTTTAATAATCCATGAAAAAAATTCCAAAAATGATTTTATTTTCACACACTTTTATTTAGTCAAAGTGTCATACCCTAATTTTTGACCCTAAGATCCCACATCATTTGCATTCCATTAGCATCATACATTTGTATAATTTTATACATCACTAACCTATTTGGATATACAAAGATTGTTGTTTGTTTCATTTGATTACCAATTAGGGTTTTAAGCCTCAAAAGAAACTCAGACAAAGGATCAACCAAGAAGGGGCGTGATCTTCAACTTACCAAGTCCCTTATTCATCCATGAAGATCAAGAGTTTCCCTTCATTCATAATCAAGTACAAGATTGCATCATTTTAAGTCAATCAAGCCCCAAGTTCATCTGGTGCATCAATTAGGATTTTAGTTGATTAGGGCCTCCAAAGTGATTTTTTTTAATCTAGGCATGATCCAATACCTCAAGATTTGTTTCAAAGACCTCAAATACATCACATTGGTCCATTCATGTGATTTGATTGACCCAAAGGACTTGATTCATAAGCAATGCAAGGATTCAAATTCATCTAGACCACAAACTAGAGTTTTGATGAAAAGTCAACTGTACCTCTGACTTTTAAGCAAAGGCATGATCTCAAACCTTGGTACAAGATTCAAGACACTCAAAAACACATTTTTTATCCATCCATGATGTTTAAATTATCCCAAGGGTTTGATTTCAATAAGAGATCACAAAATCAAAGTTCATCTGATACAAAAGTCAATTGTGCCCAAAATCAAGTTTGAATTTTGAATTTTTTGGTCAACCATGGTTTCTTCAAGTCAAGAACAATGTTAATATGTGATTTGAATCATGATTGATCAAGAAAAATCAAAAAAGTGAGGTTACTTATTAAGAGGGAAACCATGAAGAAATGAATTTTTTTCGGCAAAAATACTGCTGAGGTCCTTTGAGTTATTTTAAAGTAACAAGTTAGTCCTGTAAGTTTTTTTGTAACACTTTAGTCCTTTAAGTTAACAAATGTTTGCAGCGTTAACCTTTTTAAGATTTTTCCATTCCAAAAAAACCAATGTGGCACAAACGGTGATGAAGTGGTAGGTAACGTTGGTGAAGTGTCATGGAGGGTTGCTGATATGGAATTTGTGCTATCCCTCAAGTGGTTAAGCAACGAATCTTACAAATTAAAATTTATGGAGCCTCAATTTTATTTCCCCCATTGCTGGTGAAGCTTCTTCTTCGTCTTGCGCTCAAGATTGGTTGTACATTGAAGGTGAATAATCCATTGCGCTCATGATACATTCAGGTACATATATCTAGTCAATGATGGTTTTTCTTCTTCTTCGTCTTGTATTTGAATATGTTGATGGTTAGGTTAATGTTACACACACTTGCGTCATACAGGAACATAATGGTTATGGATGATTTTTACGTTGACTTTCATCATGGAGGGTATTTCGTTGAGAACAAATATGTAGGAGGTGAAATGTCAAACTGGAAGTGTGATGATGATAGATGGTGTTGTTTTGAAATTTTGGGGGTTGTTAAAGAAATGAAATATCCAATAGTTCAAGAAATGTTGTATGACTTTGCTGGAACCTTGAAGGCGCTGGAAGATGATTTTGGTGCATTAGAAGCATTACACTGGTCCAAGACTAAGGGGAAGGTTAACATATATATAATCCACCCTATTGAAGAACCAGATTTAGATGTTTCCCTACCTGAAACACAACCTGAGAATAATGTGGAGGATTGTATGGACCAAGGTGTTGAGGATAATGTGGAGGACTATGAGGACCAGGGTGTTGAGGATAATATGGAGGACTGTGGGGACCAGGGTGTTGAGGATAATATAGAGGACTGTCACTATTATCAGGGTGTTAAGGATAATATGGAGGACTGTGGGGACGAGGCTTTTGAGGAAATTGTGGAGGATTGTAGGGACCAGGCTTCTGAGGACAATGTGGAGGATAATATGGACCAAGATGAGGAACAAAATTTGGATGCATGTGTGGAGCAAACTGGGGACCATCACGAGGAAGAAAATGTGGACCACCACGAGGAAGAAAATGTGGATCAAAGTGTGAACCATCACGAGGAAGAAAATATGGATCAAAGTATGGATCAGCTTGAGGAATAGAACAATAGTGATGAAAGTGCATTAGGGGAAGGTGATTTTGTTGACTCGGATGATGAGGTTTTGAATGATGGATTTGATGAAGTATTGGTAGGAGAAAAAATGTCACCTGTAGGCCAAAGTGTTGAACCTAATGATGATATACTAGCAGATGACACAAATCCTAATAGAAAAAGGAAAGGAGGGAGACTATCAAAGAAGAAGTCAAAAGTCAGTTCCAAGAGGCACAAAGGTAGACCTAATAAAAAAGGTGTCGATGAAGAAAGGAGAGTTTCCATTATAAGTGGTGAAGCATCTAGTGATGAAGATGTCATTGATCTTGGAGTTAGGGAAAGAAACAGAGGTAAGAAAGTTTGTCGTGGTTTGTCAGACTCTGAGTATGAAACTGAGGACTTAGTGAGTAAGGATGAAGGTAGCAATGAAAATTTAGGTGAGGATAACAATGTTAAGTACCCATCATTTGTCATGCCTAGGAAGTTCAATGACTATAAGTGGGTTTTGGGAAACTTATTCTCAACAAAGGAAAAGTTCAAAGAAGTTATTACTAGATATGTTGTTTATAATGGAAGGGATTTAAGGTACTTGAAGAATGACAAAACTATGTTTAGAGTTGGTTGCAAGGAAGGTTGTCCATGGGTGGCCTTATGTTGTAAATTACCTAATGCAGATACTTGGCAATTTTAAGGACACTAAATGATAGTCACACTTGTAATTTATAGTTTAATGTTAGAATGTTTAATTCTAATTGGCTTGGGAAGAAATTTTACACCACAATTAGGATCAACCCTAATGTTAAGCTGACTGCTATATGTGAAAAGGCACATGAAAAATGGAATGCTGGTATGAGTAGGATGAAAGAATTTAAAGCAAGGAAGACAACACTAAATATTGTTGAAGGGTCCTTCAAAGTGCAATTTTTAAGGTTGTATGACTATGCACATAAGGTATTGAGGTCAAATCCCAACAGCACCATCAAGTTAAATGTCTAAGCAACTGAACAACAACAATCTGAACTTGAACAACAACCTGAAGAATATATTAGTAGACCTTTATTACCAAGTTTTCATAGATTGAATATGTGCCTTGAAGATTGTAAGAAGAGTTTTTCAGTCTGTATACCGATTATTGGTGTTGATGGATGTTTTCTTAAAGGCATTTATAGAGGCCAAATCCTTGCAGCAGTAGGAAGAGACCCTAATGACCAAATGTTGCCTATTGCAGTAGCTGTAGTTGAAGCAGAGACAAAAGACTCATGGGCATGGTTCTTTGATCTTCTAGTTCGTGACTTGGGTGGGCTAGAAGTTTGTAAAAATGTGACTTTTATCTCAGATAAGAAGAAGGTAACACTGAGTTTTTTACTTTGTTCCATTTATGTCCTGCATGATTTTTACTTTTGTAACATTCAGGTTCCATTTATGTCCATATATTTTCTGCATTAAAATGTTCCACATTTAACATACTTATGTAACATTCATAGCACACTTATGTTACAATGTAGTCCTTCAAGATTTTAAAATGTTACCATATGTGTCATGTATGCATTGTAACATATTGTGTTTAATTTATGATTAGGGGATGTTACATGCAATAGATGAGTTTTTACCTGGAGTTGACCAGAGATTCTGTGTTAGACACCTTTATAGCAACTTTAGAAAAAGATTTCCAGGAAAACATTTGAAGGAATTGATGTGGAGGGCAGCAAAGTCAACATATCCTCAAGCATGGGAAAGGGAGATGAAGGAAATGAGGAAGGTTAATGAGGAGGAATTCAAACACTTGTGGAAGACTCCTCCAAGATATTGGAGTAAGTCTATGTTCAAATACAATACAAAAAGTGATGTCTTGGTGAATAATATGTCTGAAACTTTTAGCAGTGTTATAATTAGACCAAGACAAAAGCCAATTGTAACAATGATGGAGGAGATTAGAGGGTACCTCATGGATAGATGGACAACTAATAGAGCCAAGATAGAAGAGTATGCATAATCTGTTCTTCCAAGAATTAAAAAATTGCTTGAAAGAAGGAAAGAGATGTCTAGGATTTTATACCAAGGTACATAATCTATTTACAAGTTAGTCATTAACAGAACCCGTTATTTTAATTTTACCAACACTAACTCAATCAATTGAATTTGTTCCAAAGGTTGTCAGGTGACATGATTTATGAAGTGAGGCATACAAGTTTGAGTGGTGAAAAATTTACAGTTGACCTCAGAAGGTTGGAGTTCTCTTGTAGAAGTTGGGTGCTAACTGGCATACCATGCTACCATGCAATTTCTTGTATGCAGAGTAGATCTTTAAACCCAGCTGACTACATCCCTGCATGCTATAGAAAAGAGGCATACCAAGCTTGCTACCAATCTTTCATATATCTAACAAATGGGGAAAATTTATGGGAACATACACCTTATCCTGACATACTACCACCACCTTCAAGAAGAGCACCAGGGAGGCCAAAAAAAAGAAGAAACAAAGAGGCTAGTGAAAAGAGAAAGGATGCAAAAAAATGTTTCAAGGAAGGGGATGCCAAACAAATGTTCAATATGTGGTATGTTTGGACATAACAAATCATCATGTTCTGCAAAACCAAAACATGCCCAAACTGCAACTAATTTCCAAACTGACCAATCTCAAACTGTCCAATCCCAAATAACCACTACAGTCCTAACTATCCAATCCCAACCAACCCTAAATGTTCAAACTACACAACCCCAAACAACCCCAAGAGTTCAAACTAGACAATCCCAAACAACCACTACGGTTCCAACTGTCCAATCTCAATCAGCCCCAAGAGTTCAAACTAGACAATCCCAAATAACCCCTCCAGTTCCAACTGTCCAATCTTAAACAACCCATAGAGTTCAAACTAGGCTGTCAACATCATCTTCTAAAATCCAGACACGATAGTCCGTCTCAGTGTCACAGTTGCTTGCCATGAGAAGAGGAAGATAAGCTAGTACAACAGCATTTCAACCACTAACAACAATGAGACAAAAGTTGGCTATTAGGAGAAAGACCAAATAGATTGTATTTTTAACTATAAAAATTTTATATTCTGTTGACTTATAAAACAATCTTATATAATGTTTTGGAATCAGGTAGATCCATAACAATCTCATGTAATGTTTTGGGATATGATCTATTGACATCTGTTTTGGTTTTTAACATTATAACAAATACCTTTGATTATGATTAGTTAATATCCTGTTTGGTAATCTATTCACATCTCATGTAATGTTTGGTAGTGTAATGTAGTGCTTTGAGTTTCATAAATTTTTGATATTCAAATTTGATTGAGGTTCACAATCGTGTAAAATAATATGTCTGATATTTTTTTAAATGTAACAAACAGGTCCTTCATTTTTTAAATTTGTAACAATCACGACCATCATGTTTTTAATTGGTAACACTTGAGTCCCATATGTTTTTAAAATGCAACAAAGAAGTCCTTCCAATATTTCTATTGTACAAGGTATACCAGAACTATGACAGATGTGATAAGGAATTGCAGACTTGTAAAACAGATTCTTAAGACTCATTTTGACTGGTCTACATGGTGAAACATAACTGTCTACAAAAGATACTATAGCCGTGGTATAGATTTGTAGAATTGCAACACATAATCGTTTCATTAACCAAACCATTGTTAAGACTTACAAACATAAAACCACAAGTCATAACTTATAAACATAAAACTACCAACATCAAAACTAACAATGATGATTAACAATGATTTCCACTTTTAAACCAAATTACACATAACATTGCAAAGATCAAAACCAACAACATAGTTACATAGCCTAGCATATTCAATATCTTCAACAAGTTCTGCTTGATCTCCTTAGTGTATTTCTCATCCTTTTCAATCAAACTTCTAAGAAACTTGATTTCAACATCCTTGCCATCACAGTCTGTACATTTCAAAGCTAGTGAAGGCTGTGTCTCTTATTTGACTTCATCACTGTAATGGTTTTCATACCATGTAAAAAACATGCAACCGGCATTTTCATCTTCACTTTGTTAACATTAACACACAAGAAAACAAAAACTAATTACATCTACAAAAACCAAATCCACAACCAACAATGTTTAATAACAAATGTACCACAAAGTATCTGCATCCCCAAAATAACTTCCCTAAATTTTTTCCTTTCTTCTTAACTGTTCTCAGTACTGCTTTGGCTCCACACGAACATGTAGGTTCGATTCTAGCTTGGGATGCACTCGATATGAATGTATTAACATTCGAACATCTTTGATTTTGTCCACTACTGCCATACGAGGCCATTGATAGAGTAATGAGATTTAGGGTTCAAAGTATGTCATTTTGGATTTGGGATTTAGGGATTTCATTTTCAGAAAACTGAGAAAGAATGAGACAGATTCCACATCAGCAACCCTACATGACACTTCATCACCGTCTATGCCACATTGGTTTTTTTGGAATGGAAAATGTTAAAAAGGTTAACCCTGTAAATGTTAGTTAACTTAAAGGACTAAAGTGTTACAAAAAAACTTGTGAGACTAACTTGTTATTTTAAAATAACTTAATGGACCTCAGCAGTATTTTTGTCAAAATTTTCTAAGTTATGAAGAAAACCCTAATTTGGTGCAAACTTTGCAAGGGCATAAATTTCAAACCAAGCAACCATTTTCTTTGATCCAAAGATCAAATTGAAGAGCTTGCTACATACAACTACTTTGTCACTTAGGGTGGATTCCAAAAAAAGCATAGATTTTGAGATACAAGGCCATGAAGTTATGGTTTGAAGACTTTTTGAACCTTGACACTTAGAAACTTTTTGGACAGAATCTGTTTTGTGTTTTAGCCAACTTTGAGGCCATTTTTCTCCATGATCCACAATGATCCAACGCAAACCTCAAACGTCAAAGTTGAAGTATGACATCTCGACTTTCTAAAATGTCTAAGAAAGCAATTTAATTTCATTTGAGCAAGGAGATATGGAGTCCACAATATACCTTGATGCAACTGTTTTGGTAAGGAAGATTTGGCATTACTTGTGGTGCACGATTTCTTGAGTCCAAGTGTGATGATCATAAAATGCTCACTCAACAAGAATTCAAATGAATCATCCAAAACCTGCAAGATAGAGCCACCAAGTCAAGAGGAATCCCTTTGAAATGATGAGACATCCTCACTTTAAGCCTTGAATTCAAGAGGCATTTATGTGGAATAATGCATTGTCAAAGAAATCACTCTCACCAGTCAAGATGCATTCTTAAACAACAATAAACATCTCTACAAAATATGGGATTGGTTAAAAGAAGAACTATGCTAGTGGTAGAGATAGGGTACATTGAGCTCATCATTGAAACCATCACTGTTCCTCCAAAATAAACTTGCTCCCCTATAAATAGAGACCACATCTGATGTTTCAAAATACACCAAAACAATCACAACACTTGTTTTCTCATTCTTCCTCTTTCACTTCAAAATTTCAAAAATTTCAAAAGAGTGAGAATCGAATTTTCAAAACCAGAGCTTAAACTACTCAAACAGCCACCAAAAACACATCATAAATCATCCATTGAAGGTGTTCAAACCTTCATCTTCCCCTCCAAACACCAGAATCAGAAATTCAACTGTCAAAACCTCATATCTTTGAATTTTTGCATTTCACAAGCCATGTCTTTATTCTTCCCATTTCAAAACCATTGAACACTTCAAACACACTCTAAATAAAATCCCTAAGTTGTTCTAACAATAGTTTCTCAACTGTAACATCATTTGGTGAAGGTTCCATTTTGGTCACTTTTGACCATTTTGTAAGAAGAGGCCCCTTTCTGTTCTAGAGATTTTATTTTCATTTCAAGCATCCTAAACACTTCTTACGGGTTTATTTAAAGTTTCCAAAGCATCAATACATTTCTGTAACAACTATCTTGAGATTTCCACGCTAGCTTCAAGAGGTAAGTTTCTAAAGAACCTTGAACTTGTTAAAATATGTATTGCTTTGATGTGCATTGATTAGGAACATGTTTGATATGTTGTATGTGTTGTGTTTGAACCATTTATTTACGCTATTAATAACTGTATGAAGATATGTCATAGAACTTGCAAAAATGTTCCATAATGGATGATGCTATCGTGTTTTAAAATAGGGACACTTTAAGAAAAAACCAACACCACCACTGTGATCCTTGTGAAATTTTAAGGAAGTTTGATTCTTGTTTCATCCATTTTCATGAAGTATAGAGAAAGTTAGAGGTGATTTTGCAAATGGTTGAAACTTGAATTTCTTGGGCAAGCTAGCCATGGGGGCCCCTCTTTTGGTCAGGCCTATGTCATGTTTAGATACTTGTTTTATTTTGGGGAGGTGATACAATGGATGTATCACCACCCCAATGGTTAACCTGCGCATGTTAGTACCTTGTCACTTCCTGAACTGGGGTTCGAATCCTCCCTCGCCCCAGTTCTTTTAATTTCTCTGATTATTCAACTGGATAAAACATATTATACTCTGCTTTCCCTTCGTTATAATCACGCGCGTGTGGTTGGACTGGCTAGTGTTTGGAGCTGTGAGCGGAGTGTCATGGGTTCAACACCCATGGGGACCATTCCCCATTATTTTTAATGACTTATTTTCTTGTTTTTCTTTGTAAATTCAAGTGATCATAACTTTCTCTCTTTTTTTTTTTTTATGATTTTGAACCCATTCTTTTTGCAAATTGTTCATGATAATGCCTATTTTATGTTTGTGAAAAAAACACCAAAAATAATTATATTTGATGCATTTATGAATGTTCAAAGTATATGGTCTTTTTAGGGTTTCCATGAAGTTCTTTTGATTCTTTTGAGTATTCCCTTACTTTCCCTTGTACATGCTGATTTGTGTGGATCACATACACTTTGTAGAAACGTTAGTTGATTTTGTGAACTTGTGCATTATGTTATTACTTGATTTTTATACCCTTTTGATGCATGTTTTACATGTTAATAGTATATGTTGAACTTTGTCCATACCATAAGCTATTTTCCCTTAGCACGAGATGTTCTTTCCATGTTTACATGACCATGATTTGCATGTTTGCCTTTGTGTTGCTTTTACCATGCTTATGTGTCCTTATACACTTGAACTTTGTCTTGAAAATGACTATGAATATATACTTGTATTCCTAAACTCTTTGTTCTTACTTACTTATGACCATGTTTGAACCCTAACATCCATGTTTGGTTGTTACCAACTTGTCTTAACATGTTCAACTTGTGTCCATGCTTAAATGTTCAAGTAATGCCTTAACTTGTTCACATGATGTTTAAACTTTAAACTTGTCATCTTTAAGTATTCTCACATGCCATCTCTTGTATGTTTACACCTTCATCCACATGTTGTCATGAACATGTATTTTTTGTTCAAGTATGTTTGGTTGTTACCCTTACTATGTTCATTGGATCCTCAATTTATCTTGAATTCATATACTTGCTTGAACTTCTATTAATTGCTCCCATGGACTAAATATTTGCTCACATGTTCAATTATTTCCTTCATAAACTCTTACTATGATGAATATATCTCTTTGTTTGATGCACATTCACACATTACATTTTCAAAAACTCTTTGGGCCTCTATTAGAGTGTAAGACCCATTACTTTTTCAACAAAAAAAACTCTTTGGGCCTCTATTAGAGTGTAAGCCCCTACCCTCCTCCTCAAAAATTTCTTCAATTTCTCAAAACATCCAATCTTTGAAAACTAAATCTTAAACTTTCATCAAACAAAGCCTTAATGGAATTCATTTTCAAACCTTTGGGTCTCTATAATAGTATAAGATCCACCACTTTTTAAATTCAACCATGCTTAGACATGGGCCTCTGTAAGACCCCCAACTTTCAATTCATGCATGTACTTGTTAAATACTTGTCATATACTTATTTATATTAAGTTTATCTTGACATTTATAACACCTCATCCTTAGTTTAGACTTAGTTCAAACATAAGGGTTTCCTCAACTGCAACTTAGGTCAAACCCTAGTTCCCCTTAGATGAAGTCAACTTCATCACTAACCTCTTCTTAGGCTTTATACAAGGACCCTCAAGCTTCTTAAAAGCACCATAGCCTCCATCTTAGGCTTCTGCAAGATACCATCAACTTGAAACTTCCCTCAGTTAAGTCAACCTCCTCTCAGGCTATAATAAACTTTTTAGCTTCACATCCTGGGCTTTGAACAAGATACAAATAAACTTTTTAGCTTCACATCTTGGGATTTGAACAAGATGCTCAAATAAATAAAATTCTGCCCAGAGATGAGACATTGAGTCATATCAGTAGAAAGATATCTCTTCTATACACCACAATTCAAAATAAAACATTCAAATATTTTTTCCTTATAAGTGATGTAAGTGGCACACTTGTTGATTCAAAATCCAAGCTGAAGTCCCTCTCTTATCATGGTCCAAAACTTTTCTTTCATCAAAGTGATGTAAGTGGCACACTTGTTGATACTATATCCAAGTTAAGGTTATTCTCTTAGTATACAAAGACTCATAAAGGAAGATGGGGCATTGCTTAGGATTCCTTAGTATACAAGTTCAAAGCTTCTTCTCTTATGATATCATTCTCAAATGTTTATGATGAATAGATGGGATATCTCTCTTTAGAATGATAATTTATCTTTTATTTCAAACCAACAAAACCTTTAGCTTCATCATCTTGGGCTTTGAATAAGATACATAAATTCCCTTTTAGCTTCATTATCTTGGGCTTTGAACAAGATACAAATTCCACCCATAGTTAGGTGGAACTACGAGCGCTCTGATTTCTCAATTTCCTTTTGAGAATACGTAGGCATAAGATTGCAAGATCTTAGCGAGCACACCTTTAAATAAACCCCCTTAGGTACCCGTACCTTTCATAAAACAAAAACAATAAAAACATCTCATATTCTCATTCTTACCCATAGGTTAAGACTTTTCCAATCAACAGTAAACAACTTAAGTAGATGAAATGATTGATAGTAAAAAAGTGTTCAAAAAGGTTTCTATAGAGTACTATAGATACTCAGAGTGTTAATAGCTTCCTTTAGTATAACCTGTTAGATAAAGACAATGATCAAGAAGGGGGTTGAAAAGATCACTAATTCTTTTACAGAGTCGGCACTTATGATAAAATGCTTTTAAAAACTTTTAAGCGAAAGAGGCCGAGGAACTACGATCGTCTAATTGAACCGTTACCAAAAAGATTAGATATACGCTACGCCTATATGGAATACCAATTAAGATGAGAAATTGAATTAAAATTTTGAACACGAATCAATATGATTTTATTCACTCGAAGTTGTTCAATTTCCAATGCTTTGTGAAAAATAAACTCAATTTGAAAATCAACTCATTGTATTCAAGCAATTTGTCGAACACGTGGTGTGCGAAGCACTCAAAGTAAAACTCACTATATAAATGTAGTGCTAAGCTTTTCCAATTACAATCAAACAGATTGTAATGAGTTTTCTTAATGTGTTTTAGCACTACAATAAACCAGAATCTTAGTCAACCAATTTGATTGCACACAAACGTAAATTTCAGAAATGGAAATAGCAAAAAGAGAGAACAACAACAATTTGTTGAGGCAGTTCCCCCGTCGTCCTCGCTCGGGGTACATCTGCCTTCAATTCTAAAAATAGAATTAAGACCTGTATATAGAACCTGTTGCAAATTGTTTTTACAAGAGAAACAGTAGAAATCAAACACTCAATCCTAATCATTGACGCTGAACCTATGCCTTATCTTCCCTTTATTCAAGATGAATCAAGTCCTTCGAATGTTATGAGTAAACCTCCGATTAAGACACCACCTTTGAGCCACCCAACGGTCTTCAAATCTTTTCCAAGTTGATTTCAAACACCCATAATTCAAACCCAAACCTTCCTTCCATAATCCTCCGATTAACACTACTAAATTGACAGAACCTCCCGTTCTTCAATTACCTTCGCTCGGATGAATATGTGAAGGAATGATTTATGAAAAACCCCCAAAATCTAAGATTATTGGAGGAAAAAACCCTAACGATTTTATTCAAGAAAAACCCACTGATCTCTCAATCCAAACCCGATACATCGATCTTATGTTTGGACGTTATCACCTCAATAATGCAGAATGCACAACAAAAATGATTATGTGTATTTGTTGAGAGAATACAAGAAAGACGATGAAGATGATGAGAGCAGAATCAGTGTCTATTTTCATTTTTCTTGTTATTTTTTGAAGATTGAGCTCAAACAATATATATGTGAAACTTGGACCAAATAACCAACATAACAGACATTTTGAAAGACAAACATAACAGAAAAATAGTGTAAAATGAGCAAACAATCGACCTAAAGAATAGCGGGGGTCGACCCGAGCTCTCTCAATTACAAAATTATGCAGAAAAATGTCTCTTTACATTGACCGGAACAGGTCCATTCTTCGATGCAAAACAACCCAATTTTGATAAATAGAAATAAACAGTATGAGTCGATCGAAGGGTCGACGCGAGCTCTCCTAAGAGAAAATCACAAAAATTGACTCTGTATGAGTCGACATAATCAGGCTTTGAGTCGACTCAAAGGGTCAGAACTTGCAAAAATGCTGATTTTGATATGTGTTTCTATTTCTAAGTGCTTCTAATGTATATCTAAGTCAACCAACATGATCAAACTCACATAATGCTTTTCTATATGAAGGGACACATGTTTTTGATAAATGCATGACACAAGAGAACAACGAATGCATATGCAACTCAATGATACCATCCAAAGTACATATTACTAACTAGATATGTTTTGACATCATTAAAACATGTATTGAGACAACTTGCCCTCACATACTCCCCCTTCTTGATGATGGCAAAACAATAGCAAAAAAATTGAGCACATTGTGTAGTATCATCCTCCCCCTAACTTTATACGTTCATCTAGAAACAATTTGAGTGTTTGATCAATCTTGTAGGATGATTTGCTGTTTTTGCTTTGCTTGGTCTCTTCTCCCTTTTTGACAACATCAAAAAGAAATAAGTAATAAGTCAACAAAAAAACATAGTATATTGAATTAAGCATATTCATAGAATTTGCAACGGGTAAGCATTAACAAACATTCACATATAATGGTGTTAATGAAAATGTATAAGAAGATAAATAGAGAACACACTAAATGATCAAAGAAGTAAGTGCCATGACAGACGTTAAAATCTAACATATTTCCATGTCCTAGTGAATCAAACAAACATAATAAGAAATGAACATTAAAATGTAATGAACAAGATATGGAATGACATGCACAACAACACACAAAGAATCCTCAAGGCCTCACCCCCCTAAAATGATGGCCCCTGCCTCGGAATTGATAGTCATGAGGTGGTGGAGGTTGTTGCTCATCAAACCTCTCCATAAGTTCCAGCATAACCCGATTAAGAATGTTGAAGCTAGTAGTGAGAGCACGATTTTGACCAGCAGCAGTCTAAACTATGTTATCAAAATGACCCATCACGGCGGCGATAAACGTGTTAAAGTTATTGGTCTGAGCCTAAAGTTGGTTCTGCAGATTCATAAACCGCTAATCTTGTGCAATGACAAAGTTCTGTTGTTGAAGCTGCATGTTCCTCATCATCTTGAAGAGTTCATCATTATTGTGTTGAGGACATGGAGAAGATGGAGGCACATAGTATGACTCTTAATAATTCCAATTAGTTATTTGTGCCATGTAATCTGAACCAAGAGTGGTCTAACCCGTATGTTACCATTCACCCCATTCTTGGTTTGCATCTGAGTCCAAAGGGAGTGATTGATCTAACCAACCACTATTATCTTGTTCATCAACATTAACATCAATATCCATTTGATTACCTCCTTCTTCTTCTTCTACTTCTTCTTCACTTTCATCTGATTCTTGCAGGCGAGAGCTGGTAGCCTTAATAATAAACCTGTAGTGCGTCTAACTTGGATCCCTATATAGCCCATCATGGTTAACGTCTTTTGACAGAACTCTTGGTCAGCTGTCAAAGTTTTGTATGGGATACTGGGAACAACCGCTTCAGTATTTTTGAGGATAAATTGAATGAAGGAGGCATATGATAGAGCAGTCCCTCGGCCAGAATCTTTCAGAGAATAGATTCTGCTCGCAATGTAGTGAGGCCAATTGATTTTTATTCTCTTTTTCAAAATGTATACCAAATGAACCTATGCTTGGTCAACCTAAGAATAACCTCATTTCTTAGGCCTAAGAATGTGAAAGAAAATCCATTACAAAATTCTATCAACCGGTTTCAACTGACCAGTTGTTACCAACTTTGGGAAAAGATCACTTGCCATGATTTGTTCAGTATATGGTTTCTTTAACATGGATTTCAAGGCTTCCTTGAACTCGTGACCTTCCACGGTTCTAGTATCTGTGACATTAATCAATGGAGAAGCAGATATACAAGACATGTTGAAGAGATATTTCCAAACAACGTCATTTACAAAGACTTTATCATTTTCAATTTTGGTACTAAACTCAAACCATTCAAACTTTCCTTGAAGACCAGTATAGAAAACTCTAACTAAATCCTCATTATATTTGTTGTCGCATTCCAAAAACTGATTGAAATTTTGAGCATCCAGAAGTTCAAGAACTTCTTGGATATGCATTCGTTCAGCAGATTTGCAATAATAAACAAATTGTTTAACAATTGATCGCTTGTGAGGTGCCAGATTTGCATCTCATATAGTTCAGCATATTCAAGAGGCAATAAAGAGAGAGCAGTTACCAGTAGACTGGCCCTTGATTGTGAAGTTTCAGCTTGAGAGGATGGAGCTCTAGTTGTTGTCTTGCCTGTGACCCTTCGTGTAGCCATGAGATGCAATAGTTTTAGAAGATGAATAGTAAACAGAGTTTATGTTTTGATGAGAGACTGACTAGAATCCTTGTAGTGTGTGATGAAATTAGGTCTTGATAGGGATTTCGGGAAGAGGAGAAATAGAGAATAGATTTGTGTGAATACGATGTACCAATGCTAATGATGATGTTTGAACACATAGAAAGAACGAAAGCATTTAATGGGTCAAGGAGTTTTGATTGACAAAGGGTACATATCTTTTCCAGAAGGAGGTTTAGTTGTCCATGTCAACCTCTCAGCTGTCTAAGCTCGAAGATTCCAAGGGTCATCTCCTAAAGCCAGTGGTCCAGACAGGCAGACGTCCTCAACATTTGCAGTCCTTGGGCGCTTTTATCATTTGCATCTTGTAGTTTACTTTCTGTTAATTGCTACTTGCTTTTTAAACATTGTCATTTTGAATGGTAATATTAATTCAGTGATTATGCATTTTCCGAATCAGTCATGTCGTATTCACTCATTATTTCCACTTATCACAGACACATACACTTTTTATCCATTCCACTTCATCATTATTGTTTTAGCAAAGATTGGAGGGAGGATGACGAAAACGAAATACCCATAATTGCAAACTGTATGCTTTCAGACAGAATCTCATCAATGATGTATAAGCATTGTTTCAAATCCCCTAAACACCAGAGTTATAAGGAGTTAATCCCTAGTCAACAACTTCAAGCCTAGAAGTAGGAGTTTTCTTCGGATATTCAAACCCTTACACTCAACCTGGGGCAGGGTAGTGTTCAGTTAATCCAATCACGCACTCAAAATTCAAAAGACAAGACGGTTGTTCATCAATGACCGTGACGTGGCAGTCACAATCCTCCAACAAAATAAAAAAAATCAAAAGCTTGCTAAGTCAAACACTTCAAAAGGGAGACTTAGGCAAAAATCAGGGCTATCCCGATGGATCTGACAAGCAAAATCAGTCCATGCAAAAGTTAGGGATCATAAAGAAATCAAATGAGGTTCTCAAACCCTCAGAAAAAACAAAATAAGATTCAGTGGTCACCCAAAAGGGGCACTCACTTCCATCAAACATCAAAATAAGGTGACTTCCACGTCGAGCAAACCTTGAACTATCAAGCTTACACCGTCAAGACAAATAGGTGCAGAATTAATTGAACGTAGGACTGGAGATCATCAAGAAGAAGGGGTGGGTACAAATCATACTTTGAGCCTAATATCCTTTGTTTTATAACCGTGAACCAGACCACGTTACAACCCTCAAAAGACCTAATTGAGGCGAGGTTTATTATGAAAGCATACTATCGCAAGGTTGCGTAAACTGACTCCTCAAAGTTTTGCTAATCATCAGTATTGATGTCAATATCCATGTTGTATATTTCACACCAATCAAGTTAGCAGAACGTTTGGACTAATGGTCAATTCGTCTCACTATCACGACATTCAATAAATGACAATTCTTTTAAAACTTGCATGAACTTCACATTAAGATTACCATTCATGAACAAACAACTTGAATTGCAAGTTAGTAGTTGGCGTCAAGGAAATTCCAACAGAGAGCAACCAAACAGGACTGGATCATTCAGCAGTCTGGATCAGAATCAAGCATACTTTGTAGCCCTGTGGATCTGAGGCGTTGTCATCCCACGAACTTGGAATCAGTCAGCCTGAGGCTAATTCCCAAGCATCGGTTGATTATGGGGAAAACCATCAAGAAGCGGTTGATCATAAGTGAATCATACCAATCAGGGGCAGGCCACCCAGAGTTTCTTTGACTTGAGGATAGATCCCCCCAATGTTCAATCAGGATAAGTCAAGTCGCTTCAACGCTCTTTCAAGAGAAAACTACTCCAAAGAGTATATTGAAGCCAACCACCAAGAGTAGGTTAAACAAACGATGAATCCTTTCGTGGTATAGACTCTGGGGCAAGCCATCTTGAGGTCATGTCATGGCAAGCTACTCAAGCAAGTTCATCCTCATCAACAACTGTTGAGTTCAAAATGAGTTTCGAGGAATCATACTGTCATCTCACCCAATAACCTTAACCGTCCGAAGGCCTTGCTGTCATTGGATCCTTCATCCCAAATCCTAAACCTGTCACCTATCAAAACAAACCAAACCTCCAAAGTCCAGTCCTTACCTGTCAAAACCTTGTAACCTTCAGACCAGTCCCATCTGGTTAACCCTTTGCTGAATACCTAGCCCCGTCTGGTATATGTCAGCTTTTGAACCAGCTCCCATCTGGTCACCCTTCTTTTAGCTTTCCGTTTAACCAGTCCTCGTCTGGAAAACACAATTTCAAAGTCCAGTCCTCTTCTGGCAAACCACAAAGTCAGTTCCCGTCTGACACCAAATCTAGAAGTCAGTTCTCGTCTGACAACTTAACCTTTTGCCACCAGTTCTTGTCTTGTAAACCTCATCCCTAAGTCCATCTCCCATCTGGCAAACCACAAAATCAACTCTCCTTTGACAACTTAACCTTTCGCCAACCAGTCCCATCTGGTCTACCCTCCGAATATCAGCCCCCATCTGGTACTTCCAACCCAAAGTCCAATTTACATTGGCAACCACCAAAAGTGCGCCACGTCATCACCTGTATTCCCAGTCACCTGCATGCATCTATCATTATCATATGCATCATACACATCGCATTCGACTTCATAAGCATCTTGCATCATATGCATACCTATAATCATATCATACTCACCAGCTCTTGCATCTCCACTCTAGCATTTGCATTTGCATTTCCATTTATGGAACATCATTATCATCAAGCATTCACATATGCGAGATCATATTCAGGATCAGTTTCGAAGATTTTCAAGATCATAATCATCCCAGTCAGGGGCATTTCCGCAAGACCGTGGGCGTTCTCCGACAGAGTTGTGCAACTTTTGTTGGGCAAATTCAAGAGTTTCAATGCAATCATCAGCCCAGTCAGGGGCATTATTTGCAAAAATCGTGCGCCTTCCCATGGAATTCAAGAATATCAAAGCAAAATTCAGCCTAGCCAGAGGCATATCATTCAGGGTCATGGGTGTTTTGGTGTCATGACTAGCGTATGTTTTCCATTGTCCTTTTGGTAATGGATTTCCTACATCCTTTTGGTGTTAGGGATGATTTTTGTTTCGCTCCATCATCCTTTTGGTGATGGGTCTAACATCCTTTTGGTGTTATGACTAGCGTCTTCGCTCCATCATCCTTTTGGTGATGGGTCTGGCATCCTTTTGGTGTCATGACTAGCGTATTTTCCATTATCCTTTTGGTAATAGACTCCTTACATCCTTTTGGTGTCGGGTTTGTCTTGTTCCGCTCCATCATCCTTTTGGTGATGGGTCTGGCATCCTTTTTGGTGTCATGACTAGCATGTTTTCCATTATCCTTTTGGTAATGGACTCCTTACATCCTTTTGGTGTCGGGTTTGCCTTGTTTCGCTCCATCATCCTTTTGGTGATGGGTCTGACATCCTTTTTGGTGTCATGATTAGTGTTTGTTCTCCACTATCCTTTTGGTAGTGGATCCCTTACATCCTTTTGATGTACATGCAGTGTGTGTGGGTGTACTATCATCCTTTTAATGATAGGCTTGTCATCCTTTTGGTCTCAAGTTTTCTCTGTTAACATCCTTTTGGTGTTAGCAACCTTTGTAAGGTATCCAGTATTTCATTCCCAAGCATTTTATCTTCTTTTCAGACAAATTCAGGGTCTTCTTTGTATCTAATTAACTTCTACCTTGAAAAAAATGAACGCTGCAGCAATTCATCTTACTTGTTCTAAGCCAATTACATAGGGGCATCTGTCATACCCTAAATTTGCCTGCCAATTTTTGTAAATATGTTCGCATTTTATTTTGCATTTTTTTACTTAATTTTTTCTTTTTAGAAGTTATATTTTATTCTTGTTTTGTTATTGGACACTTTATCCCATTTTAATTTGTTTTGGTCGATGAAGAAGTTTTCTTCGTTTATCCGTCAAATTGTTGACGAGAAACTGTGGATCCGAGACCGACTTTTACTCCTCTTTCTCATTTTCAACTTTATGTCACTTTTCGACTTTATTTCATTTGTCACTTTTTTCGGTCGATGAAGAGATTTCCATCGTTTAGCCGTCAAATTATTGACGTGAAACAAAGGATCCGAGACCACCTCTTTTCTTTCTTATTTCTTATTCCGATTCGATTTTATTTTTGACTTGTGGATCGATGAAGTCTTTTTATCCGCAAGCGTCAGATTTTCGAAGTCGATAACCTTCCCGATTTCAAATCTATGGGGGATGACCATTTGGGTCCTCTTCCTTACTTTGGGATCGCGATAGGCTATCTTCGATTAATCGACATTTTATTTGTGGTTAAGACGAGATCCCATTCTTTTGTGTCCCGATTCGATACACTAACCATATACAACTGCTTTAATTTCTGTCAAATATTAATTGCTTTATTTTTCAGTCATTTACATTCTTGTACATATTATATATTCTGTATATTATTATCCTGTAAATATTCAACTAACTTGTACATTCTTTTAAAACACTTAATAAATATCAAACCATAAAATCCTAATTGGTGGACTGTTTATTTATCTGTATCCTGTATATATCTATCTCTGTTTTTCATCTCTTTGCAGGTTCTCAAAAACATCTTCAATAAAGGAATCGAGTTATATTCGTATTGAACTAAAATAGGGGATTTAATGTAGACTTTCTTCCTCTCCGAGTGTCGATATACTCATTGTAGTGTGGGTGGTTTCGATACTCGTCTTTCAATACGAAGAGCATGTATTCTCCGCACTCATCCACATCCTTCTCTCCTAAAAACCCTCGGCTTTGCACCGAGTACATTTTCAAAACCTCGGCCCCGTACCGAGTGCATTTTCAAAACACTTTTAATAAAAAATCAAATTATCTTTGTATTGAATTAAAAAGAGAGGATTAAGTGTAGACTTCTTCCTCTCCGAGTATTGGTATATTCACTGTAGAGTGGGTGGTCTCGATACTCGTCTTTCAATACGAAGACGCGACTTTATCCACCACCTATCTCTTTCCACAACTTCCTCCCGCAACCTTTCTCACCTAAAACCCCGGTCCCGTATCGAGTGAATTTTCAAATTATTTTCATAACAAAAACTTGAATGGCCGTGGAGTGGTTAGGTGTAGGCCTTCTCCTATCCCGAGTGCTGACATTTACCGTAGGGTTCTCTGTTGCAAAGCACTTACCATTCAAAACCAAAACATTTTAATAAGAGAATGGAGTTCTATTTGTGTTGAATTAAAAAGAGAGGATTGAGTGTAGACTTCTTCCTCTCCGAGTGTCAGGATACTCACTGTAGTGTGTGTGGTCTCGATACTCGTCTTTCAATACGAAGACGCTTGTATTCGCCACACCTTTTTATAACAAAAACTTTGAGATAAAGAATTGGGTACTACCCGCAAGGGGTTACTATCTGATGACTTATCTCGCCCCTAAAAACAATCTCACAAATCAAATGTAACTTGTTGCCTCGCATGGCAAAAACCAGTCTTTCAAAAAGGATATGTTACGTCCGTTCTACCGCAAACAGGTAATGCCTAAGTCTCCTCACATGTGAGCAGCAAAACACCTAAACTTCTAGAACGCGCACGATAACATCATCCATAAAAACACACCTGTTATCCGTAGTAGCACGAACTACGTTGCTCTGATTTCTCTTGCTTGTTAAGAATACGTAGGCATTGACAATCCTAGCGAGCACCCTTTTCTCTTTTCTACCATTTCCTAGAAAGGCATGCTACGTCCGTTCTACCGCAAACAGGTAACACTTAAGTCTCCTCACATGCGAGCAACAAAACACATAAGCTGCTAGAATGCGCATGATAGTATCGTCTACCAGAACTTCCCAGCAAACCGTAGGCCGAACTACGAATGCTCTGATTCTTTACTCCTTTCAAGTAAAGATACGTAGGCACAAGGGCCACAATCCTTGCCGAGCACATCCCCCTCTATATCTATAGTTCCCCGAACTACGTCGACTCTGACTTTCTCATGCCTTTTGAGAATACGTAGGCCTAGGACCGCGAAGTCCTACCGAGTCTGTTCTTTATCTCTTCTTCCCTTGTTACCTCTCTTTCCCTACTTTCTAACCCCTTCTCTCTATCTTTTAGAACACTTTTATAGCATAATATTTAAGCAATTAAATTCACGCATCGACAAATAAATGGTTCCCATCGAGTACGATGGATGCGAGGGGTGCTAATACCTTCCCCTCGCATAACCGGCTTTCGAACCCGTTCTTGGTCACGAGACCATGTTGTCCATTTCTTTCTTAAGGTTTTCTCGATATTTTCCTTTCCCCTCATGGGATAAATAAAGTTTGGTGGCGACTCTTCTGTCCTATCCTTTTCGCCTCCCCGTTGTTGCATGATGCATTTTTCGAGTAGCGACAATTAGGATGTCCTAACTGATGTTAGAACATCATTCTGTTGCTGAACTTGGGGTTCAGATTGTGGAAGCTGATATTCACCAGTTGAATCAGAAGTTTTCTAACTTATCATACGGGAGAATGATGAGGTGAAGACTATCTTGGATCATGGGGTGTCTATCCAAGTCTTTGACTCATGTAGAGGTCATAATGCTTGTGGAGAGGTGGTTTCTTCTTCTGCAAGAAAGTTGTAGATCAGTTTGGTGCTTCTGAAGCAAGTAAGGTGAGGATATCTGGAGCATGGATAAAATGTCCTTCAAGTGTGAATGAAATTTGGGATAACTAAAAAACTAAAAGGCTCTGTATGTTGCTTTGAGGAATGTGAAGCATTCCAAATTCAATTGGATTTTTTTCAAGGAACATGGATATTTATGGTTGTAAGATTCAATATGGATTTGTACAGGGTATGGACGGCTTTAAGACAAGAGAGATCAATGGTGATTTTGGTCTTAATCCAAGAGTTCGTCAGTTATAGTACAAGGATGGTAATCCTGATACTTTCTCACTATATGAGCATGAAGTGGGTCGTGAGATAACAAGTGGTGATTTTGGGTGTTTCTTATTGGAAGGAGCATATTTTATAAAAGATAGGGGGAAAGCTTCTGTCTGATGTGTGTACTATTATGGTACACAGATTTCTTGTGGGTTAAGCAGTAAGTGAATGCGTTCAACAAGTTTGTTGAACAAGGAGTGAGCTCTTGAAGACATGAACACGAGTCTTATGTTTTCCATTTACTTTAAGGTGTTTTTCTTGCAAAGGAACACTTGTTATCCCCGATAGTGGGAGTTGGACTTCTGCCTAGGATGGTTTTGGTTTTGTCATTGGGATGTCAATGAATTGAATCATAGTTATACAAGCTTCTTGGGAGTGTCTTGAGAATCATTGCTTGTGTTTGGGAGAATTTATTTTTCTCTGCAGAATTAGTTAAGGCTCATGGGAATTTTTATTGTTAACTGGGAGATGTTTGACAAAATGTCTTAACTTATTGGTTAATTGATGAAAGGAGTTTTCTTGGGGCTCTTTGAAAGGTATTGAGTTTACAAGATGGACTGAACAAAGTGTGGCAAAGTGTCAGTACATTGTTTAGAACGTATGGTTGTTTCCCAATTGATTGTCTTGGACAATGGAAGGTGTATTTAACATGTGTCTTGATACATGTGCATTCTTTGGACGGTTTATCCTAAGGTTGAAATAGTTAAATCCTAGTTGGGAGGTGCACATTCATTTATGTTGATGTTACCTACCTACATTTATTTCTCCATTGAATTATTCAACATAAACTTCTATTCATAAATTCCTAGAGAAACTACTTAGGTATTCAAAGGGGGTCGTGGCTTCTAGATTCTTAGGTTGCAGTTCTTGTTCTGGGTTGTGTCTTCATGGATTTTGTCTAGGTTTGGGTAAGT
This sequence comes from Lathyrus sativus, assembly GCA_963859935.3. Classification (NCBI taxonomy): domain Eukaryota; kingdom Viridiplantae; phylum Streptophyta; class Magnoliopsida; order Fabales; family Fabaceae; genus Lathyrus; species Lathyrus sativus. Next base: position 598,317,247 of record OZ012740.1, on the reverse strand, counting down.
ACCATGTGGGTATGGAATTGTGTTGGCTTATTTTGCAAATTTTTGGCTAAAAAGGGGGAGAACTTATGTGTATTCATCTCGGCTGTGTGTTGGTCCTCACAACACACAACTAACATTCTGGTTGGTGTAGAGTCCATTCCTGCAGTTGTTTTTCAAGGATGTTAAATGGGATGTTCTAGCATCCTGTTTGAGTCTCAGGTTCTTCTCTAAGTTCTTCCTTTGTGCCTTGTGATCTGAGTTATGAAGAAGGTTGTGTCTTGTGACTTGAGTTACATCTTTTAGGTACTTTGTGTTACGTATACTACATCTACTTCTTCTTAAGCTCTTTCTGGATCTCCTTAAGGGTTCTCTTATGCCCCTTAAGAGGAAGATTTATCTCTCCGTGGAATGTATAGGTTTGAGAGGGAGTGTGTTATATCCTCTTCCTCATGTACACCAACATGCAGCTAGGAAGTTCAGGAGAAAGAGGGAGCCTCAGAAGTGTGCCAATCATATCCACCACTCCCTGGATGAAATTGAATAACATTCAGACTTTCTTTTTCTACCTAAGGAGTTTTAGCCTAAATTTGTCAATAAGGGGAGATTGAAGGTTCTGCAAACTTGAGCAAATTTTGGTAAAACAGGATGTTGTGCAAGATGTTCCAACATAAAGAAGTCTGATGGAAGAAGACATATCAGACAAGATGTCCTAGCTTGCGTCTTGACATCTTGATCTGATATAGCAGGTTGTTGCTAATCTGGACCAAAATTTAAGGAGCAATCAGAACTTGGATCTAGGAAGAAATAAACAGAAGATTTGAAGCCCAAGATTGCAGAAGGTTATAAAAGAAGACTAAGACCTAGGGCTGAAAGAACAAATCTCTTGTAACTCTTTTGTAAAGGTAAATAAGGGTTTAAGATTTTGAGAGTTGCAGACTTTCTTGTGTTGTAAGTCTCCCTTTGTATCGGTTTGATACATTATGGTAGACATAGGTTTACAGATTCATAAACCTATCGGTAATGAATCGTGTATTGTTCTTGGATGAAGCTTCGAAGCAAATCCAATAGATCTGAGTAGGATTGTTAGTTAAGGTTGCTTGGTTGTACTTTGCATTGAAAGAGGATTCTTTCAAGTAGGATGATGCAGTTGTTGTTGATTGTAACTGTTAGATAACACAGGTTGTGATTAAGGGCGTGAGATGGGTTTCTCTTATCAATTAGATGTGACTTTTAATGAAAAAGTTTTCATTGGGTAGTGATATGTAAACCAAATGTTGTTTACTGAAAACCAGATGTTGTTTACATAAAACTATACTATTGATAATGGATTCTTCTTCCTGGCTTGGCATCCCCTAGATGTAGGTGATTTACACCGAACTGAGTTAACATATCTTCTGTTATTTATCATTCTGAAAATTTACAGTTCAGTATTTGCCTTTTGATTAAGATGTTGTAATAGATGTTAAAACATTTGTTATGCTTCTATTGCTGATATTCTGAGTATCAACTTGATTATTCTACCCTTGTTTTTAATGTTATGCAGAGAATAATGTCATGACATGTTATAGGACATCTGTGATCCTGCTATGCTAGAATTTTAATCCTATTACATGAGCTGGTTGAAGTTGAACGTAACATCCTAATTTCTTAATTATTTTGATTTACTCTAATTTTTATTTATAAATTACGTTGAAGAAATTTGGGTGTTACAGAGCAGGCCGGTCTGTCCGATCAAGTTGTCGAGTCGGTGGAGTGTGACAGTTGAATATTGTCGAGGTAGTTTCCTAACCATTGTTGTTGTTATTATGGTGAAATAGAAAATGGTTGGAAGAAACGATGCCACAATTGTTGCTGCATTGCAGGTTGTGGCTCAGGCTGTGCAGAATCAGTCTAATGTTGGGGGAATGGTAAGTTTCGTCATCTGGGGAAGTTTCAGAGGAACAATCCACATACTTTTAAGGGTAGGTATGATCCTGATAGAGCACAATCTTGGCTCAAAGACATTGAGAAAATATTTTTTGTGATGGGTTGTTCAGAAGTGTAGAAGGTATAGTTTGGTACACATATGCTGGCCGAGGAAGCTGATTATTGGTGGGCAACACTCGTCAGGTGCTGGAAAATGTAGGTGTAGATGATACTTGGGCGGTGTTTAGTAGAGAGTTTCTGAAGAAGTGTTTTCCCAAAGACATTCGCGGGAAGAAGGAGATTGAATTCCCATAGTTGAAACAAGGGAGTTTCTGTATTACCGAGTATGCTGTCAGGTTCGTGGAACTTGCCAAGTTATGTCCTTATTAGAGTGAGGCAACTGCTGAGTTCTCAAAATGTGTTAAGTTTGAGAGTAGTTTACATTCTGAGATCAAGCAGGCTATTGGGTATCAACAGATCCAAAGGTTTTCAAGGTTGGTGAATAGTTGCAGGATCTACGAGGACGATAGTAAGGCTCATTCAGCTCACTATAAGAGTCTGAGCGAGAAGAGGGGGTGGCAACATTTGAATTGTGGGAAGCCTTATAGTTCTCTAGATGAGAAGGATAAGAAAAAGGTTGATGATGGTAAGAGGCCAAGTGAGGGAGGTGCTCCTGTTTCTCTTAAATGTTTTAGGTAAGGTGAGTTTGGTCATCACGCCAATGAGTGCAAGGGTGTTATGAACAAGTGTTTCCGGTGTGGGAAGACAGAATATCTAGTTACTGATCACAAAGATAATTTTGTGACTTAATACAACTATGGTGAACCAGGGCATATCAGTGTATATTTCCAGAAGCCGAAGCAAGCTCAATCTGAAGGGAAGGTGTTTGATCTGTCAGGGACTCATACTTCCATTTTCGACAGGTTGATTAGAGGTGTATGTTAAATTAATAGTACTCATTTAATTTCTATTATTGATACTGGTGCTACTCACTCGCTTATTTCTGTTGATTGTGTGAAAAGGTTGGGCCTTTTAATGTCCTTTATGAATAGATAGATGGTTATCGATACTCCTGCTAAGGGATCAATGATTACTTCTTTGGTTTGTTTGAACTATCCCTTGTCAATATTTGTTAGAGATTTTGGTGTTTATCTTATTTTCTTTCCGCTGAGGGATCTTGATGTCATCTTGGGGATGAACTGGTTGGAGTTCAATAATGTTCATATAAATTATTATAGCAAATCAGTACGGTTTCTAGCTCCTATTGAGGAAGAGGTAGCTAGTTTCTTATATGGTAGGTAGTTGCAAAAGTTTTTGCAAGATGAAGCTCAGGTGCTTATGTTGTTTGCGTCTTTATCTGTTAAAAGTCAAGCTACAATTGAAGAATTGTCGGTAGTCTGTAATTTTTCAGACGTGTTTCCAAATGATATTTCAGATGTACCGCCAAAAAGAGAGGTGGATTTCTCTATTGATCTTGTCCCTGGTACCATACCAGTTTCTATGGCACCATACATGATGTCATTGTTAGAATTAGCGGAATTGAAAAAGCAATTAAATGATTTGCTGGAAAAGAAATTTGTGAGACCAAGTGTGTCACCTTGGGGAGCTCCGGTGTTGTTAGTAAAGAAGAAAGATGGTAGTATGAGGTTGTGCATGAATTATTGAAAACAGAATAAAGCAACAATCAAGAACAAGTATCCACTTCCGAGAATAGATGATTTGATGGATCAACTGGTAGGTGTGTATGTTTTCAGCAAAACCAACTTGAGGTCAGGTTACCATCAGATTTGGGTGAAGGATGAGGATATTCAGAAGACGGCTTTTAGAACTCGGTATGGGCACTATGAATATTTGGGGATGCCGTTTGGCATTCCCAATGCACCTTGAGTGTTTATGGAATACATGAATCATATATTTCATACTTATCTGGATCAGTTTGTGGTAGTTTTCATTGATGATATTTTGATCTATTCCAAGTCGAATGAAGAGCATATCGAGCATTTGCAAATTGTGTTGCAAGTGTTAAAAGAGAGGAAGTTATATGCAAAGTTATTAAAGTGTGAGTTATGGTTGCAAGAAGTTAGTTTTTTTGGGCATATTATTTCAGGTGATGGTATCACTGTGGATTTGTCCAAAGTAGATGTAGTACTACAATTGGAGGCTCCAAAGTCAATTACTGAGATTAGAAGATTTTTGGGCTTGGTTGGTTACTACAACATGTTTATTGAAGGTTTTTCTAAGTTAGCACTTCCATTAACTCAGTTGGCTTGTAAACATAAAGTGTTTGTGTGGAAGATTCATTATGAAGAAAATTTCATAAAGCTGAAGAAGAAATTGACTACAACTCCCGTTCTGATTTTTCCGGATCCTAATGAATCATTTATAGTGTATTGTGATGCGTATAAGATGGGTTTAAGCGGTATGATGATGCAAGACAGCAAGTTAATGGCTTATTCTTCACGGTAACTGAGGGTTCATGAGAGAAACTATCCTACTCATGATTTAGAGTTAGCTGAAGTTTTGTTTGTGCTAAATATTATGAGGCATTATCTTTATGGTTTCAAATTCAAGGTATCACTGATCACAAGAGTTTAAAGTACTTGTTTGATCAGAAGGAACTAAATATGAGGCAACGAAGATGGTTAGAATTTTCGACAAAGTATGACTTTGGCTTGAATTATAACCCCGGTAAGGCTAATATCATGACTTATTCTTTAAGTCGAAAGTCTTTGCATATGTCTACTTTGATGATTAGAGAGTTGGAACTTATTAAGCAGTTCAGAGACTTAAGTTTGGTCTGCGAGCTAGCACCGCAAAGCGTGATGTTAGGTATGTTGAAGGTAAACAATGATTTTCTTAATAATATTAAAGAGAGTCAGAAGTTGGATGTGAAATTGGTGGATTTGATGGTTGGAAGTAATCATACTGAAGGGAGTGATTTTAAAGTGGATGAGCAGGGTGTGTTGAAATTCCGAGGTAGGGTTTGTATACCTGATAATCCTGAGTTGAAGAAGATGATTTCAGAAAAAAGTCATAGAAGTAGCTTGAGTATCCACTCAGGAGCTATTAAGATGTATCAGGATCTAAAAAATATATTTTGATAGCCTGGAGTGAAGCATGATGTGGCGCAGTTCGTGTATGCATTCTTGACTTGCAGAAGTTAAAAGTTGAGCACCAGAAGCCTACATGATTGATGCAACCGTTAGACATTCCATAATGGAAATGAGATAGCATTTCAATGGACTTTGTGACGGGAATAAGGAATACTCCTAGAGGTAATGATGCAATTTGGGTGGTAATCGATAAACTGACAAAATCGGCGCATTTTATTTCAATTAACATCAGTTTTCCTTTATAGAAGTTGGCTGAGATATACATCAGAGTAATCGTAAAGCTCCATGGAGTTCTATCGAGTATTGTTTCTGATAGAGACCTGAGGTTTACATCCAAATTTTGGTAGAGTTTCTAGGAGGCTTTAGATTTTAACCTGAGGTTGAGTTCTGCCTATCATCCATAGACAGATGGTCAGATAGAGAGAACTATTCAGTTCTTGAAGGATTTGTTGAGAGCTTGTGTCCATGAGCAAGGGGGTGCTTGGGATAGTCATCTGTCATTGATAGAGTTCACTTATAACAATAGTTTCCATTTTAGCATTGTAATTACACCATTTGAGGTGTTGTATGGTTGGAGGTGTAGGACACCTTTGTATCGGCATGAATCTGGTGAAAATGTAGTGCTTGGGCCTGAGATTGTCTAACAGACTACTGATAAGGTGAAGTTAATTCAAGAAAAGATGAAAGCTTCATAGAGTATGCATAAGAGTTACCATGATAAGAGAAGAAAGGACCTTAAATTTCAAGAGGAAGACCGTGTATTCTTGAGAGTCACTCTGGTGACCGGTGTCGGACGTGCTTTGAAATCGTGAAAGCTTACTCCTCGGTTTATGGATCCATATCAGATTTTTGAGAGGATTGGAGTGGCTACTTATAGAGTGGGGTTGCCACCTAATATTTTAAATTTAAATAAGGTATTCCATGTCTCACAACTTCAGAAGTATATTCCAGATCCGTCTCATGTGATTCTGATGGATGATGTACAAGTAAGGTATAATCTTACAATTGAAGTTTTACCTTTGAGGATCGAAGACCGTGAATTGGAAAATTTGAGAGGCAAGGAGATTACTCTCGTGAAGGTAGTTTGGGGAGGCATTGCGAGAGGGAACATGACGTGGGAGTTAGAGAGTGGGATGCAAGAGTCGTATCTAAAGTTGTTCGCATCAAGTAAATTTTCGAGGATGAAAATATTCCAAGTGGGGGAGAGTTGTAACGCCCTGACTTATTTAATTTAGTTTTCGTAAATAAATTATGGGATTATATGTATTGGTTGATGATTTAATGTATTAGAGGAACCCTTGGGTGTAGGGTAGTAGCCTTAGATATTAGGCTTTAAGGTGTTAGGGGTGCGTGAGAAAAAGGTAGAGATGTAGGGGTGGGGGGAGATGTAGCAATTGAATACACCAACTCCTCTATCAATATGCATGTGATACCAGTTTTTTGCGGCTTGAGGTTTGTTACTGATTTTCCATGTCTCTAGTTCTTCTCTGAGTTGTGTCCATCTATAGACATGAGGCTGTCATGGTTCCTCTCAGAATTTGACCTAACTCAAAATATATATCATGTGTGATGATGTATAACAGACAAACATGTAACTCAACAATCATCAAAAATCATCGTCAAAATTCACCTAAAAAATCATCTCGAAATCATCATCAGAAAATTACCTCATAAGTCATCTCAAAATCACCATCAAAATATGGTTCCACTCTTAAACTATAAGGTTACCAGTCACAGGTCTCACTGAAATCCCACTGGATTATTAATCTCAAGAATATAATTGAACATAATTATTTTACACCTTAAATAGAGTAAAGTTATGTTATTACTCAATAACTCTAAAATCATCAAAATTAGTCAAAAAAATTTTTATTATATTATTTAAAAATGAATAGAGTTCTCAAAAACTCAAAAACAACAACTCTCAACTCTCAAAATGACTCTAGAGTATCCAAAAATACTCTAAAGTGTTGAAAAGTGCTATAAAGGAAACTCTTTACAAGTGATAACTCTACTAACTCTAAGGGATGACAGTTTAACTCAAATGACTCAAAAGTGACCTTAAGGTTACTGAAAGGTCACTGACATCAGACATTGCTCAAAAATCATTTAATAACTCCTTGAACTCGAAAAAGTGCAAAAACTACACCGTGGACCGCCTGTACCGCCACCTAAACCCTAAACACCGCTGCCTTTCTCCCAAACTGTCACCACTGCCCACCTCTGGTCCCTATCTCCCGCTGCCGTTCACTGATCCTCTATCGTGGCAACTGCCCCACAGCTCTGATCTACTGACACCATCATTGCACACAGCTCCGACTGCCGCTATCTTGGTAGTGCCCTTCGTCGCATATCGCTCTACCACCACTGCCGACACGGAACCGACCGCTGCCATTGTCCCCCCCCCCCCCAAATTCCAATTTAAAAATACAAATCACAAAATTTTAGGAAATTGAGAAAAAGAGACCAAATGGAGCCTCCTAAAAATACACAGATATCACAGTAGTAGGATTCTCCATTTATCTAGGGGTGTCACAAATTACTACAATTCATCAGAAAAACTTCAAAAGGTATAACCCGCAAAAGATATGCACAATTCAACCAAACATATATTCATATCAAGAAAATATGTTTATTCATCGACCAAAAAACATTTATGGTGACCGTGGGGGACTTAGCCCAAATCCCCTTTGGTCACCACAATAATCACAAAGAAACTAAGCATTGTATCGATCGATGCCAATAGGTTTTTGCTTAAACCCTATTTGGCCAAACACATTACAGAAGAAAAAAAATAGTATAAACCTTGACGCTAATGGGAGGGTAAGGGCTCCTCACCACCCTGTTGCCTATGATCACCCATCGATAAAGAAATTTTCCCTACCTCAAAATTGAAGGTTTTCCTTTTTTCTATGATCGGTTCCCAAAGCTTGTGCAAATCCCAATTTCCATGATCATTTGCTCCTAACTTTCTAATTTTCTTTTCTCATAAACCTATTAAGTCTCTCTCTTTTGGAATATATAGTAACGTAATTTTTTTTCTAAATCCCAATTGGGCTTACACCATCACACTCACACTCCCAAAGAAACCTAATGCTCATAATTTATTCCAAAAAAAAATATTTTTTCTAAATAAAATATAACACTTTATTTTATAAAAATTTCAATTAAATAAATATTTAATAAAAATCCTCAAAATTTGAATTATTTCTAATAATTTTATTTTCTCCAATTATTACTAAATAACTAACATTATTTAATAATCTCCAATAATTCAAATATACCTTATTTTACTTTTTCTCTCTCAAACTCCATAATCTCAGTAATTATTAGATTATTAAAATACCCATGCATCCCTAACACACAAAAATGACACAATTAACACACATAAACACTCCAATAATTAAATAAAATATTACTTTATAAATCGGGGTGTTACAGTAGCAAGTACTCATGAAGAGGCAACGAACATCCCTCGATGTGGGTGCATAATCTTTTGTCGGGCTCTATGTGAGATATGAATCAATTAGAAGATGAACCAATGTCTCGGTAAGCATTTTCCATTCTATGTGTCTCATTAAAGACAAAGGTCATCCCCATAACATTCCTTTCCACCCAGGGATACTAATTTGCATTAGCAAGAAGCTCGAGATCCCCTTGACCCCTTCATGCCGTATCTTCTTCACTGTAAACCAACAATAAATAATGACTGTGAGTTCTGGAGCAGGCCTTAGATTAAGGTACCACTTAACCTTATAATACTAGATTCTCTATTGTTTAAGTCCTAAAGGCTTTAACACAAGCGAAGGAGACAGTTCTATGGTAAAAAATAGAGAGAACTTTAGAAGGTGAAATCAATGATTAAAGATCAACCTTGAGATCACAATGGCACATGAGTCCACTTAAGTGTCCTTAGCTGCATCACCATTTCCTACCATTAGAGCCTAAAGTCAGGTGTAAGGTTTACGATACAAAACATTTTAGCTACAAGATAATAATTTAATGTGTAGGTTAATAAGTTAATCTACTCCTACTCAACACATATTTTTTCCCTGTCCAAGCATAATACCTAACTCGGTAACCCATGACGGTAAAGAAGAGCAGTATAGATCCTAATCATGAATATTCCAATGTAATCCTTGTTTCACTTGTGGCAACAATGACTTAGGAGAAATTATTCTAGGTTGGTCAAAGGCCTAGTAATACAGGCTCAATTACAAGCGTTCAAACTAAAACATCATCACAAAAGGCCAACAAATAGGTGAAACCTCACTAAAAGGGTCTCACATCAGATATGAGCTGCAAATTAACTACCCATCATCATATCTGATCAGACAACTCCCTGCGAAGAACGCAGGATCAAATAGAGATAATTTTAACTGTATAGCCATGTCACATGCAATAATAGGTATAATCGCATTCTCACTCTTACAAGTTACATCTCTCTAACCTTACTGACTTAGACGTTGGAGTCGTAACTTTACAGGTCCACCCTGGTTCACCGTAGTGAAAGAACATCGTCCCTCCACATTACTAATATCTCATTGTGTGACCAGAACACATTAACAAAATATCATTTAATGTTTTCTATAATAATCATTGCATTGTTGTAAAATATTTGTTTCATTCTAGAACCAAAAATAGAGTGAGGACCGAAAGTAATAATAAATCTAAACTTGTGCCATGGAGAATATGGGCTGGCCTTCAAGGTTAGCACTCGAATGCTCAAGTCAGTGTGTTAGGGAGAAAAGTGAATTGAAATTGAGTTTGAAACTTATTACCTATATTTTTTTCCTTCTCTATATATAGTAGAGAAGGAATAACAAACTCGCTATTTGTTAGGAGTAAATACAAATATTACTTGAATGCATTTTTCAGTTAGACTCTTTGTGATTATCAAGAAGAGAGTCCTTATGTGCTGAGAATATTCGGGAAGGATAGAAACTCCTTTAGATTGATTGGTCGAGGTCTCCATGGCCGGCCCAAAACAGTTTCCTCCTAAGCATGTGTTTATGCATGACAAGGCAAGGGTTTGTCGCACTAGTCTCGGTTGTCGACCACTATCTTGTTTATCTTTGGAAGAGTACAATTAAATGTACAATTTTCGTTGGGATTCACACATTTAATGTCCCATACTTCAAATGTCTTTCGGAAGCGTAATCATTATGACTCTTGGAAACTAAAAGACTTAAGTTTTGTGTGCGATTGATTTAATATGTTTGATAGAGTCTTCTTCCTTTTGCATGTTGGAGTATGTTGGCCCATCTTCGCATTGGGTTGTCTTGACCTTGAAAGAAGATGAATGATATGTAGCAAGTATGGCGATTGCACGATCCCCTGTTATGAATGCACTTTCTCAGCTCTAGGTTTTTTCCTTCCCTTCACTACTTTCGAGATAGAAGGTATTAATCATCTAGTAATGGCTTCTTCACAAATTCATCCAGCAAGTTGGGTGTACGTGAAAGTCTAGATTATTTGTGAGAATACTTGAAGGGGAAACCTTTTCTAACCTTGATCCTGCCACTGGTCCTGATATTTGAATTCTTCAAGGGAGATTTACTTTTAGGCGACTATTCCATGTCTCTTTTTCCCCTTATCACGTACTCGATCAGTCAACCCCTCTTGATCAACCATTCAATGGGATCTTTCAGCTAGATGCAATCGTTAGTGTTATGGTCGTGACCTTTATGAAAGAGACGGTACTTCTACTCTTTAGTGTAAGATGTTTCTCTGATAGGTTAAGAGGGTCAAATTCCTCCTATCTAAAACACTGTGTTGGCACAGTCTAGGTATATCTTTTCCCGAGATACATTCAGTGGTGTATTCTTCTCGTGTCGGCCCTACTTACCTCGACCAGAGTCATGCTTCTTCCAGTGGGACTTCTTCCCAGACAGGTGGATGAAGTTGGTGTCGGATGAGATGGGGTTATCAAAGCACGTGTTCAGCTTTTCTTCCATAATCATGTAAGATTGAGCCATGTTAAACATTTCCTAGTTAGTTTCTACCTTTTTCCTTCCTATCTTAAACCTAGAAGGATGGCCGCATATAAGACCATTTGCGAAGATTAAGCACTTAAGACCCTTTTTGGCATCCTCTACTTTAATAATAACTTGTATAACTCGATCGATATAGGACCACCGACTTTCCTTTTACCCTTGAATAATTCTTCTCAAGTAGGCTATAGTCACCAGGTGTCTCTTCAAGGTGGTAAAGTGCACAGAGAACTATTCACAGAAATTAACCCATCATTCAATGCTCTTGTTCGGTGGACCATTGAACCATACTTTGGCCAGTCTGACCATAGTTAAGGCAAACAACTTGTATTTGGAAGCCTCGTCAACAATGAAATACTTCAATCGATCATTGACGAGTTTCACTTGCTCGTCTAAATCTCCCTTTCCTTCGTACTCCCCTAGCTTGGGTGACTTTTTCATGGAATTCCGTATTTTTATTTCCAAGATCTTAATGCACAGTGGATGCTTCTGCAAAACCTTCAATGACTGATATTCTACCTGGTCCGTGGTAGGAGTGTGACTGCCTCAATCTCCCTCGGGGCTCTAGGGAGGACTTCAATGTTACTTGCTTGTATGTTTAATTTTTTTATTTAGGAGCTTGGTTTTTTTGCGTTACGGTCGGATCAGGGACGACAATATGAATTCTCTTAGATATAACCTCTAGAGTAGTGTTTCCACGTGGAGGAACATTGTGGAGGCTCTATTATAACCGTAGCAACCTTTCCTTGTTTGCTTGCAAATTTTACAACCAAATGAAGTCGTATATACTATTTAGTAGCTCGTTAGCGCCTTGAAATCCAAGATTTGCTCGCACTTATTGGAAATCAGGTAAGACTTCAAGTAGCATAAATGGAGGTGGAATCTGAGGTCCAATCAAAGGCAATTGAACGAATCCAACTACGTAAGGAGTTTGGACTAGGTCCGGATGCAGCGGAACCTCCCCTTCTGGATTCACAATGTTTTGATGAGGAGGTGGAGGTGGCTGATTGATCATTGTCTGAGTTATAGTAACGACAATAGAACGAGTAGTTTTGGATCCAACCATCACTTGGAATCATAGGAATTGGAAATCTAGAAATTCTAGGAATCAAAGTGGAAATGATACTTCATTGGATCGAACGCGACAGATCTCTGTGTTCGATTATGAATGCTCTTGATTCGGTGATATGAGAAGATTACGAGCTGACGAATCAGAGAGCAAACTTGAAATCATGGAAAACGCATGAATCAAAAGTTGATTCCCACCGACGACACAATTATTTTGTTTTGTAACCAGAAACGGAGTGAGGATCGAAAGTAATGACGATTTTGAGCTTCTGGTACGAATGAGAGGGGATGACCTACAAGATTAGCATTCCAACGTTTAAGTTAGTATGTGAGGGAGAAGAGTGAATTGAAATTGAATTTGAAACCTGAATTTGTTGCATTCTCTATATATATCAATTAAAATCTTTCATATTATGAGAAAAAGAGTTTTTATATGTTTGAAAAAATTATAAAAGAATAATACTCTTTTAAAATGGTCTGCCGAAGTCGCTAGCTCAGATCAATATCTAATGATTTATTTGATAAAAAACATGCTGGAGACAACATAGAAATTATTTTCTCCAAGATATATTTACTACATATATAAGAGTCAATATTTAAAAAAAAAAATCACTTATTTAAGGTTTACTCTAATGGTGCATATTATATACTCAAGAAAACTATTAAAGAAAATTGAAACCTAATGTTTACTTAGGAGAAGTGTAGAACTATGAATATCATACAAATATAATTTTAATAGTATTTCTTCCAGGTAATGTATCCCTAAATTTCAAACTTCTTAGGACCCAACTAAATTTCAAACTTCTTTTTGGAGACCTGGATCTATTGTAGGGTTAATATAAAACATTGACGCCGGATTAAATTAGATTAGAGGTTTAGACACAATAATTTGGTCTAATGTTGCAACATTATTTTCCTAAGACTATAGGTCAAAGTAAAATAACATTATATGTATCAAGAACAATGATTGAACCTCTAAAAGAATTACTATTATAAACAATAAACACTTATAATTCGGTGGCTCTTGTAATTTAATGTCCGTTCCTATTAGTATAAACCTGCACACTTCAAACAGCAGCAACAACAAAATATATTTTTTGAGGAAAACTAAAACATTGATTTTCACTTAAGGTGTTTTCAACAGTTCAATACTTTATTTTTCATATAATTAAAGAGTTTATAATATTATCTTACTAATAATGATCATCTCTAACCATTAATTATTGTGGTTAATCATTTTAGATGAGAAATTATTGTGGTTAATTATATGATGGTAATTATTCGATTACTGTAAGTGTAATAATTTCTAACCATCTATTTTCTTTTAAAATATTATAAGGATAACAATATAATAAAGTAAATTGAGACTATTGTTGAGTGCGATAGAGACAAAAGTTATGATCCAGGTAGATTTAACTTTACACTCATGAAATCTTTTTGGAATGTTACGAGGGGGAAGTAAAAATTATGTTTGACCAATTTTATAGTAATGTTTGTCTTCTAAAGAGTTTTTTCTTCGCACTATAAAAATGTTAATTTGTTAAAGGTAAAATTTGTGTTAAAACAATAAAAAATATATAGGAATATGTGAACAAAAAACATACTTTGGAAATAGATTGGGTGTGTCATTTATCCGTTTCTTCCATAGTCATTTCAAATGCTTGTCGGGTTGAGTTAGGACTAAGGGTGTTCAAAATCAAATGAAGTTATAAAAAAATTGTAAATGAAATCAAATTATATTGAAAATTATAAAAATTGTATTTAGTTCGAATATGTTTGGATAAAATTGTACAGTTCGGTTCGGTTTGCCGTTTGTATTTTATAAACTGAATCAAACTGCATTATATTATATTTCAAATTTCATTTAACTCATATCCAACCTAAATCTATTATATCTTAGTTTTATTGTTTCACAAAGTATAAACGGTTTATTTATGATCAAAAAACACACAAGGTTAAGATTAACAAAGAAAACAAGGTAAAACAATAAGGAACAACAATGATTGGTTATAAACTGTTATTATTTCCATTCTCTTAGAACAAGATTACAAGTATACAAGAATAACAAAATAACCTCTCTCACTTGAAATCAAGATTTTATCTTCCTATTTTTCCTTATGCCAAGATTGAGAAACTATTATCCAATTAATAAGAAAAATAGCACACTTACCTAATGGGCTTTTTAACAATTACCCATTCGAAAAAACTTAGGGTACAAGCTAATTTAAACACTTGGGCTTGCAAGCAAGGCTCAATCCAATATGCTAACAATCACAATATTGACTAATGCATGTTAGAACAAACTTCGATTACAACACACATTACTCAGACAGCAGCATGCGAACAGACTTCGACCTCATGTTTAATATCTGTCGAACCAGAAGCTATCATTCGGCCATACTAGAGTTCGATCCAATATCTCACAAATCTCCACCTTTGATATAACTCTATAACATCAAGAAACTAGCTTTCTTCATGCAGCTTTGTCAACTGCATACAGTGGAAAAACTTGCAACTATGCAACGTCTTGGTGATCATATCAGCAACATTATGATCTGTCGAAACCTTCAACACTTGGACTTCTCAACCCTCGATTACCCCTCTGACGAAATGAAACCTCACATCAATGTACTTGGTTCACTCATGATAGGATGAATTCTTCGACAGGTGTATTGCACTTTGACTATCACATTTAACAGTGATAACACGACCTTGTAGTTTTAGCTCTTTTGCAAAACCTTCAAGCCACAATGCTTCCTTCGCAGCTTCAGTTAGGGCGATATATTCTGCTTCAATGGTTGATAAGGCAACGACCTTCTGAAGTGTAGCTTTCCAATTGATTGTTGTCCAAAACATAGTGAACACATATCCAGAAATAGATTTTCTGGAATCCATACAACCTGCATAATCAGAGTCGACATATCCTTCGATTGTTATTTTACTATCTTCACCCAAGGCTCCACCATAAATTAGGACTCTATTCGGAGACTCATTTATGTATCTTAGAATCCACTTCAATGCTTTCCAGTGAGCCTTTCCAGAATTCGCCATATACCTGCTTATAAGACTTACTGCATATGTTATGCCAGGTCTAGTACATACCATAGCATACATAAAAAACCCACAATATTAGCATATGTAATGCTATTCATATAAGTTCTTTCAACATCAGTGCTGGGACACTGATCTATACTCAGCTTGAATTGAGGGTTTGTCGGAGTCACAACAGGCTTTGAATTCGACATACCAAACTTTTCGAGGACCTTCCGTAGGTATGCCTCTTGTGATAAGCATAATTCCGACTACTTTCTATCTCTTCGGATATCAATCTCAAGAATCATAGACACAGCTCCCAGATCCTTCATATCAAACTCCTTATTGAGTTCAGCCTTCACCCTCATTACATCTTCGACATTGTTGCTTGCTATTAGAATCTCATCCACATCGAGCAACAAAATAACAAATGAATTACTCGATCAAAATCTGAAGTAAACACAGTGGTCGAACTGACTTCTGATGAATCTTATGCGTGCCATGAACTTGTCGAATCTCATATTCCACTGTCGAGGAGATTGTTTCAGTCCATATAAGGATCTATTCAGCTTACACACATAATCTTCCTTCCCTTTTTCGACATACCCTTCAGGTTGCCTCATCAGAATTGTTTCATCTAAGTAACCATATAAGAATGCAATCTTCACATCCATCTATTCTAGTTCAAGGTCAAACTGTGCCACTGTGGCAAGCAACATTCGAATGGATATGTGTTTCACAACATGAGAGAAAACATCATTGAAGTCGATACCTTCTTTTTGAGTAAACCCCCTAACGACCGATCTTGCCTTGTATCTCTTCAACGCCACTCCTTCGATTTCTTCCTTAACTTTGAAAATCCATTTACAACTGACTAACCTGGCTCCTGCAGGTTTCTTGATCAGTTCCCAGGTGTTGTTATCATGAAGAGATTTCATCTCATCATCCATGGCCTTCAGCCATTCAGTCTTCTTTCGACTCCTCATAACTTCCTTATAGTCTCTAGGTTCTTCATCTAGAACCTCACTTGCAGAGATTAAGGCATAAGTTATAAGATCTGCATACCCAAGTCTTTGAGGTGACTTGCTGACTCTCCTCGACCTGTCTCTTGCTAGCAGGTAGTCATTATTAGACTCCTCATCTTCGACAACATCGTCTGCGTCTTCTTCGACTTTATTTGGGGTACGCAATTTAGCATCAACATGCTCCACCTCAACAGGAATCTCTCCTTGTTCCAGCTCTTCGTCAGCATCATCAGTTTTCTTGAAAGCCATCTCTGCTTCATTGAAAACTACATCTCGACTGGTGACACACCTCCTGTGACCTGACTCTAGGCACCATAGCCTATAAGCTTTGACTCTTTCAGGGTATCCCATGGACATGTATTTCAGAGCTCTAGGTTCGACCTTTTCTTGCCTAATATGAGCATAGGCCACACAATCAAATACTCTCAGTCTGGCAAGACTAGATAGATGTCCCGACCAAACTTCTTCTGGTGTTTTCATTCCCAAGGAAGTCGAGGGACATCTATTTATTAAGTAAGTTGTTGTTGAAACAACCTCCGCCCAAAACACCTTCTTCAATCCAGCAGTAACCAACATGCATCTAACCCTTTTAAGGATTGTTCGATTGAATCTCTCAGCTAAGTCGTTTTATTGAGGAGTGCCTGCTACAGTCTTATGCCTTGCAATCCCAGACTCAACACAGTAACTGTCGAATGCTTCATTGCAGAATTCAAGGCCATTGTCAACTCTTAACCTCTTAACCTTTATGCCAGTTTGAGTTTCGACCATAATCTTTCAACTTTTGAAATTCTCAAAAGTTCCATCCTTTGTCTTCTGAATGAATACCAATAGCTTTCTAGAATAGTCATCAACGATGGATAGAAAATACCTTGTACCTGAGTGTGAAGGATTCTTTACAGACCCCCAAAGATTAACATGAATGTAATCCAGGGATTCATGTGTTCTTTGCTTGCCTTTGTTAAACTTCACCCTACAGGATGTACCAAATACACAAGATTCACAAAAATCCAACTTTTCGACTTTGTCACCTCCTAGCAGGTTCTGCTTCCCCAATTCGACCAAGCCTCTCTTTCGCTGACATGGCCCAATCTCACGTGCCATAATTTTGTCTTCGACACAGGTTTCGTGGATGCAACATTTGTCGAAACACTTACAACCTCAACCTCGAGGGTATAAAAGCCTTGTTTCTTCACGCCTCTGAAGACTTTCTTCGACCCCTTCATGACTCTTAGGATACTTTTCTCTCCTTGAAAAACGTATCCCTTTTTGTCGAATTCACCAAGAGAAATCAAATTTCTCTTCAACTCAGGTACATACCTGACTTCAGTCAATAACCTTATTGACTCATCATGGAGCTTGAATCTCACAGATTTAATACCTGCAATTTTGCAAGATTTGTTGTTTCCTAGCAGCACAGATCCATCATCTTGATCACATAGCTCCTCAAACAATTCTCTTTTTAGAGTCATGTACCAAGTGCAACCTGAATCCATAATCCACTCTTTTCTCGAGTCGCCACTTGAAACTACAAGAACATCAGTTGAGTCGAAGTCATCTTGAACAATGGCTGCGTTGCCATTACCCTCCATGATCTTTCAGGCATTCAGGACACACCTTTCTTGTGTGACCCTCCTTCTTACAGTGATAACATCGAATACCAGATGTTTCGCCACTATAAGACTTCAGTTGACTTTTACCTTTCTTCTTGTCGAACTTACAATCCTTTTGCAAGAATTTTCCTTTAACAGCCAAACCTTCTCCCATCGTCGAAGGTTTATGCTCCTTTCATTTGTTCAAGTCCTTAGAATACAAGGTTGATTGAATCTCTTCCATACAAGAGAGTTTCTTTGAAGTGAGCATGTATTCTGGGCAAAGCACACAACAGCAACAATGCTTAATCTTCATCATCGATATTCACATCAATATTTTCAAGATCAAAAATCAGCCTGTTGAACATATCCAATTGCTCAGCCAACACTTTGTCTTCACTCATCTTGAATGAATACAAAGCTTGCTTCAGGTAGAGTTGATTCACAAGAGATTTGGTCATGTACAAACTTTCAAGTTTCACCCATAATCTTGATACTGTAGTCTCCTTTGATACTGTCGAAGAACCTTATCACCAAGGCTCAACAATATTGCACTGTGGGCTTTCTCAATCATGCCCGTCTTTTCTTTTATCGTTAATGCAGCGTCCATGGCTGCATCTCCCTTCAACGCTTCCAAACAACCCTGCTCAACTAGTAGGACTTTCATCTTCAAGCGCCACAGATCAAAGTTGTGTTAGAACACAAATTGGTTCTTAATAATATCTCTTTGTTTTGATGATAACTGTTAGGAAATTTTGTATTTAAGAATTATATACTCTAAAATTTGTTTGAGAGTTTTACTGCAGATTAAAATGAAATTAACTCTCTAGAAGCAAATCTGAATTGTATACAAGAAGTTATCTTGACTCTGAAGCGCCAGATGCACTCATTAGAAGATTCTGATTGCTGATTACAGAAGATCCTGAGCGTAGTCTCCAGAAGGATCTGAAGCAAAAAGCTCCAGAAGAATCTGAAGCAAGCAGAAGCATCTGAAGCTAAGAAGAATATTGTATGAAGAGCTTCTCAAAGCATAGTTTCTACAGAAGTTTCTGAAAGTACTAAAGGTGCCAAGTACTGAAGTTCTGTGACAAATATGCTCTGATGATCAACACGCTGAAAGCATACATGCTGCAGAAGACTCTGATACAGCAAAGTTCTGTACATCATTAGAAGACTCTGACTCATTCAGATTCTGATGAACTTGCTGAAAACTGAAGAAGAAATATTCAAAGAATATATCCGTTGGAGTAAATCAAACGTCTCTTTCCTCATTGGTGCTAGACACAAGAACACAGACAAAAAGGATTTTTCTGTGCTTTCTACTTCTAGGAAAGGTCACTTGATGTAAAGACAAAAAGGCTCAGACCTTTTTGGGACTCTCTTCTCAACGCTCAGCTTCCTTGGATCAGCTGCCTATAAAAGGAAGACTTCACCAAATTATTCGGTTACATAATTTGCTAAAAAGAAATCATTATATTCAAAGCTCTCATTCTTTCATATTCTTCTTAGAATTATTTGTACTTAAACTTAAGAGAAAAATCACTGTTGTGATAAAAGCTTTTTAGAAGCATTCATACTCTTGTATTTGATTTACATTGATTGTAAAGGTTTTCCTTAAGAGGATTCAGTTGGAATCAGTAGCTCTTGAGAAGACTAAGAACAGTTGTTCTTAGGTGTTACTATTGTAATCTATTTGATTAAATAGTGGATTAAGTCCTTGTTGAGAAAGGCAAATCACTCTAGGAAGGGTGGACTGGAGTAGTTGAGTTCAACGAACCAGGATAAAAATAATTGTGTTTTTATTTCTAAGTTTTAATCTTTCATACTTATTCAACCCTCCTTCTAAGTATTATCTCACCTTCAGTTGGCATCAGAGCTCCGGTTCTGTGTGTGCTACCACTTAACAATGTCAGTAAAGATCCAGAGAGAAATACTTTGATATATATTTATTTGTTACAATGGCTGATAATACAATATCCAATATTAACAATAAATATGAAGAAAGGGACAAGATCAGCACCAAACCCCCTATGTTTGATGGGGAGAAATTTGATTACTGGAAAGACAGAATTGAGAGTTTTTTCCTAGGATATGATGCTGATCTATGGGATCTAGTCATAGATGGATATGTCCATCCCACAGATGGGAATGGCAAGAAGATAGACAGAAAATCTATGACAGATGCTCAGAAGAAAGATTTTAGAAATCATCACAAAGCCAGGACTATATTATTGAATGCAATTTCACATACTGAGTATGAAAGAATTACAAACAGGGGGAAACTCCTTTTGATATGTTTGAATCCCTAAAAATGACTCATGAGGGAAATTCTCAAGTTAAGGAGACAAAAGCTCTGGCTCTGATCCAGAAGTATGAGGCCTTCAAGATGGAAGACTCTGAATCTGTTGAAGCCATGTTCTCTAGATTTTAGATCCTCACAGCTGGGCTGAAAGTTCTGGACAAGGGATACTCTACATCAGATCATGTAAAGAAAATCATCAGAAGTCTGCCTATCAGATGGAGACCAATGGTGACTGCCTTGAAGATGGCTAAAGATCTGAACAAGATCTCTCTAGAATAACTCATCAGCTCTCTGAGGAGCCATGAAATTGAGCTTGAGGAAGATGAACCTCAGAAGAAAGAAAAAGGTAAATCTGTTGCCTTAAAATCTAACAAAACTGCTAAAGCTTTGCAGGTTATTCAAGAAAGCTCTGAAGAATCTTCTTCTTCTGAAGAAGATGAATTATCCATACTGTCCAGAAGGATTAACAGACTCTGGAATCACAAGGGAAAGAAGTTCAACAACTTCAGAAGATCTGATAATAGAAAGGAATCTTCTGGGAACAGAAGATCTGGCAAGAAAGAAGTTGTGTGCTATGAGTGCAAAGAACCTGGGCATTACAAGAATGATTGCCCCAAACTTCAAAAAGAAAAACCCAAGAAGAAGTTTAACAAAAAGAAGAAGGTTCTGATGGCAACATGGGATGACTCAGATGAATCTGAATCATCTTCTGAATCAGAGGAAGAATGTGCTAATGTTGCATTGATGGCCAACACAGAAGATCAAGAGGAAGGAACCTCAGGATATGAATCAGATTCTGAATCTGATGATGACGCAGAAGAGGTAATGGCTAAACTTACCAAAGAAGAAATTATAAAATTTTTAACAGAAGTTCTTAAAAGTTATAACAATATCAAACTCAAATACAAGAAGCTGAAAAGCAATCTTGAATCTGAGATTGATCTTCTGAAGACAGAACTTGTTGAGCAAAAAGAAATTAATCTGAAAATCAAAAATGACTTTGAAATAACTCAACAAGAATCTGAATCTGAGACTAAGTCATGTGAAAATATTTTAGAAAAATATGACTCTAGCTTTCAGAGATTTCTTACTAAGAGCATAGACAGAAGCAAGATGGCTTCTATGATCTATGGTGTTAGTGGAAACAACAGAAGAGGTATTGGATATGAATCTTCATCTGGAAGCAATCCAAAATCTGTTGACAAACTTTTCATCAAGAAGACACCTCTGTATTCTCAATTTAAATTTGGTCACTTAAATGACATTAAACACACAAGCTCTGAGAAGAATACTTATGTGTTTAAACCCAAGGCAAGTCAGAATAAACATTATGTTAAAAAACAGAAGTTTAGACAAACCTACAAACCAACTAACCCCAAAGGACCCAAGAAGATCTGGGTACCTAAAAACAAAATAATTCTTGTTGCAGATGTTCTTAGCAGCAAGGTCAGGACGCCAATCATGGTACCTGGACTCTGGATGCTCACGACACATGACAGGAGAAAAGTCTATGTTCCAAAGCCTGGAACTTAGATCTGGAGGTGACGTGAAGTTTGGAGGGAACCAGAAGGGCAAGATCATTGGATCTGGCACTATTGGAAATGGTAAACTTCCCTCTATTACTAATGTTTTACTTGTTGAAGGGTTAAAGCATAACTTATTGTCCATAAGTCAATTAAGTGACAATGGTTATGATATTACCTTTAATCAAAAATGTTGTAAAGCTATTAGTCAAAAGGATGGCTCTATCCTATTTAGTGGTAAGAGGAAAAACAACATTTATAAAATAAATCTTTCAGAACTTAAAGTTCAAAATGTTAAATGCCTCTTGTCTGTTAATGAAGAGCAATGGTTCTGGCACAGAAGATTGGGCCATATTAATATGAGACGTATATCTCAGATTAATAAACTTAATCTTGTCAGAGGACTCCCTAATTTGAAGTTCACTTCAGATGCTCTTTGTGAAGCATGTCAGAAAGGGAAGTTTTCAAAAACATCTTTCAAATCAAAAAATGTTGTTTCTACTTCTAAACCACTAGAATTACTTCATATTGATTTGTTTGGACCAGTGAAAACTGCATCCATCAGAGGCAAGAAGTATGGATTAGTCATTGTTGATGACTTTAGTAGATGGACATGGGTAAAGTTCTTAAAACACAAGGATGAGTCACATTATGTGTTCTTTGACTTCTGCAAGCAAGTCCAGAATGAAAAGAATTTCAAAATTATAAAAGTCAGAAGTGATCATGGTGGTGAATTTGAAAATAAATATTTTGAAAAATATTTTTTTGAAAATTGCATTGCTCATGATTTTTTCTGTCCTAGAACTCCACAACAAAATGGGGTTGTAGAAAGGAAAAACAGAACTTTGCAAGAAATGGCCAGAACCATGATCAATGAGACAAATCTGGCAAAACACTTTTGGGCAGAAGCAATCAACACAGCCTGTTACATTCAGAACAGAGTGTCTGTAAGACCTCTTCTGAAGAAGACTCCTTATGAACTGTGGAAGAACAAAAAGCCCAACATTTCATATTTTCATCCTTTTGGATGTATTTGCTATATGTTAAACACTAAGGAAAATCTGAGCAAGTTTGATTCCAAAGCACAGAAGTGTTTCATGCTTGGATATTCTGAACGCTCTAAAGGCTACAGAGTATACAACACTGAGACACAGATTGTGGAAGAATCCATTCATGTCAGATTTGATGATAAGCTTGGCTGTGAAAAGCCAAAGCAGTTTGATAACGCTGCAGATAGGGAAGTAGTCTTTATTGACTCTGAAGTTCCAGAAGCAGACAAAATTCAAGTGAAGCAACCAGAAGCAACTCCAGATGCTACTCCTTTAACTTCTCAGATGAATAATCTAAACATTTCTGAAGAGTCAACTATTAGAGGATCATCATCCAGAATTAAAGCTTCTCATCCAGAGGATGTCATTATTGGAAAGAAGGATGATCCCATCAGAACAAGATCCTTTCTAAGATCATCTGAAGCATCACTATTTGGACTAGTGTCAGAAATTGAACCACCTTCTGTAGATGAAGCTCTGCAAGACAATGATTAGATTATTGCCATGCAAGAAGAGCTAAATCAATTCAGCAAAAATGATGTATGGGATCTAGTTCAGAGACCTCAAGGATTCAATATAATTGGTACAAAATGGGTCTTCAGAAATAAGCTAAATGAGAAAGGAGAAGTTGAGAGGAATAAGGCAAGGCTGGTTGCTCAAGGGTACAGTCAGCAAGAAGGTATTGATTACACTGAGACATATGCTCCAGTGGCAAGCAAGCTGGCAAAGACTCCAATGCATCCTACTAGCTCACTTGGCAAGGAAGAGGTAAGTAAGAAAGTAGACCAGAAGCTCTACAAAGGTATGATTGACTCTCTTCTTTATCTTACTGCTTCTAGACCTGACATATTGTTCAGTGTTTGTCTGTGTGCTAGATTCCAATCAGATCCTAGAGAATCACACTTGACAGCTGTCAATAGGATTCTAAGGTATCTGAAAGGTACTTCTAATGTGGGTTTGTGTTACAGAAAATCTGATGATTTCAAATTAGTTGGATTCTGTGATGCTGACTACGCTGGAGACAGAGTGGAAAGAAAAAGTACTTCTGGAAGTTGTCAATTTCTAGGAAGAAATCTAATCTCCTGGTACAACAAGAAGCAACCCACAATTGCACTTTCAACCACAGAGGCTGAATACATTGCTGCTGCTGGATGTAACACGCAGATGCTCTGGATGAAGAGTCAACTAGAAGATTATCAAATTTTTGAAAGTAACATTTCTATCTTTTGTGATAATACTTCTACTATATGTTTGTCCAAGAATCCCATTTTACATTCTAAGGCAAAACATATAGAAATTAAGCATCATTTCATCAGAGACTATGTTCAGAAGGGAATCATAAATTTAGCCTTTGTTGATACAGATCATCAATGGGCAGATATTTTTACAAAACCCCTTGTTGAAGATAGATTCAAATTTATTCTGAAAAATATTGGTATGGATTTTTGTCCAGAATGATATTTATCAGAAGCAAATTTTTACAGATGCAAAAATGCTTAATGCTCTGAAGTATTTCTTCTGATTGCTTATTTTATTCTGATCAATATTTCTTTAGTGAAACTCTGAACTAACAATCTTTAGAAGATCTGAACGTTGGCTAACGTTTCATTTCTTAAGAGAATTCAGAACACATGCAAGCAAACACGTGTCACACCAAATCTGAAGAGGTGGCGTGTACATAACTGAAGAGACGTTTGAGGTGAAGTTTGAATAGTGAAAATCTTGATTTTCCCCCCAAATTGTCAGAAGCAATTAATGTTTTGAAATGATTATTATTCTCTTCATTTAATGCTTGTTAAAACGTGCATATTTCTGACTGTTGATTTGCCTAAGTGTTTTAGTATAAATACTTGACTTGTATTCACTTTCACACTTTTCACACTCTCAGAAATTACATGCGTTTTCATCTCCTCTTTTCTCTGCATAAAAATCCTATACCTAAGCGTTTGACAAATCATTCTTCAATGGCAACTTCATCTTCAACAGCTGCTCAATTCCAATCTTCTATGGCTGTTGTAACTTTAGAAAACATGGGTGTTGCTCCCTATTCTCCTCCCAAAAGAACTCTTCTAACGCCTGTTGATAAGTTGGAAGTTCTATGTGAATCCATGGTAGAGTTTGACTCTCTTGCAGAAAATGGGTTTGAGTTTCGTTCTATCATTGGAGCTCAAGGATGGGTTAAATATTTTGATACACTCTTTGGACCAGTTTACCCTCTCCTTGTGAAAGAATTCTGGATCCATGCATCAGTTTACCCCAAGTTCATCTTATCTTCTGTGCTGGGAAAAGAAATTATTATCACAGAAGATCTGATAAGAAAATTAATAGGTTATGAAGAAACAGATGGTGTTTCCCACTTGCCAGCTGGGCGTGTGGACATGGATGAGGTTTATGAAGAAGTAATGACTGCTAGTCAAGCTTCTAACAAATTCAAGGATCTGAAGCCTAACTACAAGATCTGGGCCAAGATCTTCATGGGATGCATCCACCACAGGAAGTCAACCAATTCTCCAGACTATGTCAATAATGAACAGCTCTATTTCATGTATTGCCTTAGTCAGAGCACCAAGGTAGATCTTCATACATTCTTTTTATGCATCTGTGGAACCATATCAATGCATCTAGAGAATATGTGAAAGAGAAAGGACAGAAGATCAGAACTTGGATCCCCTTTGGAAGGTTGATCTCATATCTTCTTACTGAGAATGGTTTGGTAACTGCTCTGTACGCTGCTGGGGTTACAGAGGAATTAGAATTTATAATGGGGAAGCCTCTGAATGCTAAAAGTCTTCAGAGACTCAAAATTGTTGATGAACTCACAACAGCTCCCAAGAAGCTGAATTTGTCTGAATTGAATAAGAGGGTTCCTGTAGATGACTTTCCTTTATTCTTTGCTGAAGAGCCCAGACATATAGTGGTCATGTATATTGATGAATGCAAGAAGGAAGGAAAACCTGTTCCTGCTAATGTGATTCAGCTTGCTAGACAACCACTACCAGATGCAGGAGAAGAAGAAGCACAACTCCAGAGGAAAAAGACTCAGCCTGTAGAAGAATCTGAACCTGCTCAGAAGAAGGTCAAGATTGCTGAGAAGCCAAAGAAGCTCTTGAAGAGAAAAGAATCTGAAGAAGCTGCTTCTGTACCTACCAAGAGGATCAAAATAAAAGGTACTAAATCTTTTGTATCTTCTGCAAAACTTGTTATTAATGATTCTAATGTTAAGTCTGTACCAAAACCACCTTCAACACAAACCACTTCTGTCACTGCTCCCAGCTCCATATCACCACAAAAACAATCACCTATTCCAACTCAAACTACAACACAAACAATTCCAACACCAACAGTTTCTGTACCAAAATCATCTCAACCTAAACTTCATATCAAACAGTTTGTTCCACGAACACAACCATCAGAACAACTACCACAACAATCTGTTCAACAATAATCATCTGAACAACCAGAAAAACAAAAAGAATCTCAACCAGAAAAAGCCTCTGACAATCCACCATCAACTAATCCATCTTCTGAACCCATTGCACCTGTTACTTCTGAACCTACAAAAGTAACTTCTGCTCCAGTTTCATCAGAACAAATAACTATTCCTTCTGATTCACCCATCTCAGAACAACCATCCAAACCATCTGAAATTCCTTCAGAACCTACCAATACTTCTGAACCTCACATCCCTGAGACAGAAGTTCTTGATGTCACACCACTAAAAACGGTGTTTCAAGTATCTTCTACCTCTTGTACACCAACCACATCCTCTAACTCCTCAGAATCAGAAATCCACCCAGATTTTCTAATCTCTCCATCTGAAAAATACTCTGAGATAAACCAACCTGAACCTACCATACCTTCAAAAGCTTCCATTCCAGATCCTATTCCTCCACCTGCACCATCATCTGAGATATTAATTCCCAATTCCAATCCAACATCTTCTATATCTTGTGCCCAAGTTTCATCTCTATTTCATAATCTGTCTTATGGTTTCAAACTGAAAGACTTTTATGACAGAGTTGAACCTTCTGAACCCATCAACCCTCTGAAACCAAAACCCACAATGACCCTTCCATCTGTGATTCTTGATTACTTAAAATCTATGTCAGATGTAGAACCTTTAGCAACCATATCATATTCTGCAAAATCTGATAAAGCTGTTGTTTCAGCTCTGCAAATTGCATCTGATAACACTGTTGCATCTGTTGAACCACCAAAATCTGCTTTCAAACCCTACTCAAATGCACCTTTTGATGTAGTTACCCCTCACAGAAGAGAAAAACCTCATTTGCTTAATGCTTTAATCAGATCTAAAGAAAAAGCTTCTGAGATACCCTTCATTCCATATTATCCCCCTCCTCTGATTTCCATCCAAAAATCACTTTTTCCACCAACTCCCCAACCTAACCCTGTAACTCTGGTAACCTTGTTACGTCCAAAGCTCAGACTTAATGTTGATCATTTATTTCAAACATTTTTGCAAGAAATACAGATGTATTTAGGTACTGTTCAGAAGAAATGTTCAGCAACAATGGATGCCAAAGAATCTGACATCATTTGGAATGGATTCATAAACAGATTCAATTCTGTAGCTTCAAATCTGAAGAACGTCTATTCTGATGATGCACAACTCAGATTTGCTGAGGCTGCAAGGACTCTATTCTGGACTATCAACAAATCTGAACCTCTGCTTCGTTTAGATGCTCCTCCACCATCAATAGAATCTACTGAGAATGCATTGGCTATGACTCTGGTAGACCCTTCTTCAGAATCTACAGAACCAATGGAAATTGACTATGTTAAGGCTACAGAACCTCATCATAATTCTTCATTTGAGATAAAGAAAGAACATCCAGATTTTGAAGATAAGATTGCTGCTCTGGAAGCTGGACAGTCAGAGATCAAATCCTGGATGGCTAAGCAGGATAAGAAGTCTGAGGATATGACAAAATGGATGTCAAAGCAAGATGAAAAGAATGAAACTATGACTAAGTGGATGTCCAAGCAAGAGCAATCATCCTCTGAGATTACAGATCTATTGAAGATGCTTTTGTCCAAACACTCTTAGATTTTTTTTTCTCATTCTAATGTTTTTGCATCTATTGATTGCATATGTACTTTATTGCTATATCTTCTGATGTTTGCCTTTGTACTCTTGATCTAATCTTTTGAATGAATTAAAGTTTTCTCCATTATGTTATCTGATTTACTGTTTCCCTTTATTTGTCCTTTTAAAGTTTTTACTTTTTGCTTATGACAAAAAAGGGGGAGAAAATATAGATCTGAACTGTTTAATATAACTTCACCAGAATGAAACTTCAGACATATCTATTCTATCTAACATTTAATCTGACTATTTCAGAACATTTGATAAGTACATTCTATAAATGAAACTCTGAGTCTCTCAGATCATTTGTCTATTATCAAACTCTGAATCTTAAATCTGCAAGACATTCTGACCTTCAAATGTTATAAGAACAAACAAGATCTAACTCTGAAGATTACTCAAGACAAAAGGGAAGTTTCTATTCCTTATTTGTATTTAACTCAGGGAGAGATTCATCATCTCAGGGGGAGTTATAATTCTATTATGTTCAGTTAAACAAAATTTATGATACTTTTTGTCATCATCGAAAAGGGGGAGATTGTTAGAACACAGATTGGTTCTTAATAATATATCTTTGTTTTGATGATAACTGTTAGGAAATTTTGTATTTAAGAATTATATACTCTAAAATTTGTTTGAGAGTTTTAATGCAGATTGAAATGAAATTAACTCTCTAGAAGCAAATCTGAATTGTATACAAGAAGTTATCTTGACTCTGAAGCGCCAGATGCACTCATTAGAAGATTCTGATTGCTGATTACAGAAGATCCTGAGCGTAGTCTCCAGAAGGATCTGAAGCAAGAAGCTCCAGAAGAATCTGAAGCAAGCAGAAGCATCTGAAGCTAAGAAGAATATTGTATGAAGAGTTTCTCAAAGCATAGTTTCTACAGAAGTTTCTGAAAGTACTAAAGCTGCCAAGTACTGAAGTTCTGTGACAAATATGCTCTGATGATCAACACGCTGAAAGCACACATGCTGCAGAAGACTCTGATACAGCAAAGTTCTGTACATCATTAGAAGACTCTGACTCATTCAGATTCTGATGAACTTGCTGAAAACTGAAGAAGAAATATTCAAAGAATATATCCGTTGGAGTAAATCAAACGTCTCTTTCCTCATTGGTGCTAGACACAAGAACACAGACAAAAAGGATTTTTCTGTGCTTTCTACTTCTAGGAAATGTCACTTGATGTAAAGACAAAAAGGCTCAGACCTTTTTGGGACTCTCTTCTCAACGCTCAGCTTCCTTGGATCAGCTGCCTATAAAAGGAAGACTTCACCAAATTCTTCAGTTACACAATTTGCTAAAAAGAAATCATTATATTCAAAGCTCTCATTCTTTCATATTCTTCTTAGAATTATTTGTACTTAAACTTAAGAGAAAAATCACTGTTGTGATAAAAGCTTTTTAGAAGCATTCATACTCTTGTATTTGATTTACATTGATTGTAAAGGTTTTCCTTAAGAGGATTCAGTTGGAATCAGTAGCTCTTGAGAAGACTAAGAACAGTTGTTCTTAGGTGTTACTATTGTAATCTGTTTGATTAAATAGTGGATTAAGTCCTTGTTGAGAAAGGCAAATCACTCTAGGAAGGGTGAACTGGAGTAGTTGAGTTCAACGAACCAGGATAAAAATAATTGTGTTTTTATTTCTAAGTTTTAATCTTTCATACTTATTCAACCCCCCTCCTAAGTATTATCTCACCTTCAAGTTGTTCACTCCTGTGAACTTTTCAATCTCATACTTTTTTGAAGGCATCTTCTCCATGCTCATCGCACCAATTTGTTATGAATCCGATATCTTGAAACAAATTATAAACGGTTTTTTTATGATCAAGAAACACACAAGGGTTAGGGTTAACAAAGAAAACAAGTTAAAACAACAAGGAACAACAAAGATTGATTATAAATTGTTATTCTTTCCTTTCTCTTATAACAAGATTACAAGTATACAATAATAACAAAATAATCTCTCTCACTTAAAATTAGGATTTTATCTTCCTATTTTTCCTTATGCCAAGATTGAGAAACTAGCATCCCATGTATTAGAAAAATAGCACACTAACCTAATGAGCCTTTTAACAATTACCCATTACAAGCTAACTTAGGGTACAAGCTAACTTAAACACTTGGGTTTGCAAGCAATGCCCAATCCAATATGCTAACAACCACAATATTGACTAATGCATGTTAGAACAAACTTCGACTACAACACACCTTACTCCGACAACAGCATGCGAACAGACTTCGACCTCATGCTTATTACCTGTCGAACCAGAAGCTATCCTTTGACCATACTATAATTCGATCCAATATCTCACACTTATGATTATGAACAATTTGTTATCATCTCTCCTAACGGTATCACATCTTACTCTCTAGATACACTTGTCTTTTCTTCTCCAATCTCTACTATCTTATATTCTTTCTTTTTCACCTTTTAATTTTTATGCAATTGTTCTCTATTCCAATTTCTTTTTTATCACACATCTTATTTAACCTCTCATCTCTTCTGTTTTTCCTTTTTCATCTTCACTAATCTCTTATCTCCTCTATTTTTTTGTTTCATTGAAATGTTTTTTTTATTGTTTTATGCTATTTATTTTTTATGTTTATTATTCCACTTTTGTCTAATCTAATTTTTACATATTAAATGGGAAGTTGTTGTCCAAATATGATAAATTTGTTGTTATTTGGTATTGTATGCATGATTAAATACAAATTTATGTTGTCACTTATATGTGTATGTATGACTCTATAATTTTTTTTGTAAAAAACCGAACCGAAGTGAACCATATTGGTTTGGTTTAGTTCAATTTTATTTCTAAAATCCAACCGAAACAAACAAAACAAACATTTTTTCTCTTCCAGTTCAGATGATTTTTAGCGTTAAAACTTCCCAAACCGCACCGCAGACACCCCTAGTTAGGTGTCTACCCTTTTCGCCTAGTCATTTCAAATGTTGGGAAGTTCTTTGTAGGTTAGGTGTAGTTTAATCGTTCCAAAACAAATAGAGAGTTTATTTAATTATGATTTAACCCTGACGATATTTTATGAGACGTCTATTTAGCCATGGTTGAGTCGTGACAAATTTTGGGCCATGGTTTAGTCGTAACAAATAAACAGTTGCGTTTTGGAAGAATTTATGGCTAAAGATTAGATCGGATTTTATTGGTAATCAACTTACCAATATGATTAGATGGTTTATTTAATAGTTGGATGAAGATTGATTCATATTTAAATGGAGATTTAAATTTGAATTTTTTAAATTGAAACAAATCATATCTTGTATGAGATATTTATGGAACAAATAATATCCAACATATCCTACATTAATTCTAGACGAAATTAAAGTTATTATCCAAGGAGAAAAGCCCATAGTTATTATGCTATATAAGGAGCTCAAAATCTACATTGGAAGTAAAACAATACATTGAGGATTTTAGAGTGCTAGGGTTTAGTTTGAGTCTTTATTATTGTTATATGTCCACCATTATGTTTCAGTAACTTGGCACAATTGGGTTGTCTAGAGTTGAGTGGTAGTGTTCAACATTGATTATGGAGTTGTAATCTCCAATCACGGGTTGTGTGATTGAGAAGAAAGTGAGTAAGTTCTCATGTTTAGGGGTAGCCCTAAATAGAAAGTTATTGGGTAGTGTTAGGAAGAGGCATTGAGAAACATAGGGTTTGTTGTTGCTTGTAAAACTAATTGTACTAAACTATTAATTTTGAATTTGCATTCTTGGGTTATGGACACAACCCCCCACACGTAGGTGTGGTTTCACTAAACTAGGTAAATAATTATCGTTTTATTTACTTCTTTTTTGTTCCATCATCTAGTACATGTTGTTCTGGTGTTTCTAGTTTAACTTTTTGAACCAGTTGTCTAGGACATCTTGCTTAACATCTGTCCACTGAGAAATAAAATTTCATTATTGGTGGAAAAAAACTCAAAACAGAGTGTTACTTTGATTATCAAGCAAGATTTGTTCTCTAAGATTAAGTCAGATCAATTCCTCAACTATTAGATGACCTGTCTGTACACACTATTAAGGTATGAGCTGGTTCTAGCGTTCTTCAGGTCAACTCTATTATGAAGTCTGCAAAAAATTATGAATTCAGTTCTTTTCTTGATTCAAATGAAAAAAAATTCAAACATCTTGATGGACCATTTTGTTAGTCTCCCTGTTAGATCCAGATGGTCAAGCACTTGCTTCAATTGTAAGTCGGTTTGGATAAATATGGTGTAGGTTAGGAAGTAACATTGTAGCTTTCTAGATGTAGTTACTAATGCCAATGCCCCATACTCTATATTTTGATAATTTGCCTCTAGTCCGATCAAGGATTTGGAGATGAAATATAATGAACTTTGAGTTAAATTCAACTCTCTTACAAGGAAGACATTAATCGCTTCATCAGACACGACTAAGTAGAGGTACAAAACTTCCTTGACATGATGCCTAGATAGTATTAGTGGAGTTGATAATAACATCTTCAAGGATGCAAACGCTTGTTAACATTCTATGATCCACTCAAAGACATGATTCTTCCTTCAATACTTTATTGCACGTCAAAGCATGTTGGTCCGATTTTGAGATGAACATATTTAAGGTCATCAGCATCTCATTCAAGTTCATCACTTCCTTTTTAGTTGTTAGTGTCGCAGTTTGGATATCCGCCTCACATTTTTCCTCTTTCCGTTAGATAAAGGCCTAGAAACTTACCATCCCATTCTCGAAAGGTACATTTTACTAGAGTAAGCCTCATATTATACTACTAGACTCTTTGGAGTGCACAGTCGAGAATCTTATAGTGTAATTCGTTCTTGTAACTTGCAGGACTTAACAACCATGTCATCCATATATACATCTAATGTTTCACCTATTTCTTCCTTGAAAACCTTATTCATCGTCATGTGATATGTTTACCATACATTGTCAATCCAAAAGGTAATACATTATATTGGTAGTTGGCTTTCTCGGTCTTGAAGGTCATTTTTAATCTATCTAGCACATACATGGGTATTTCATTGCAGCCAAAATACGCATCTATAAACAATAAAAGCTTGTATAGGACTGAGTTGTCCACCAATTTGTCTATGCTTGCGAGCAGGTATGAATCTTTGGGACAAGCTTAATTGAGGTTGGTGTCATCGACTCACATTCTCTATTTCCCGAAATCTTTCTTGACCAACACCATATTGGATATCCATTCGGTGTATTTTACTTTAGAAATAAATTTAACTACAACAAACCCTGAACCGTCTTCTGGTCACCTCGACCTTGTTAGGATATTGTTGCCTTCTTCTCTATGACATGTACCGAGCACGAAGATCGATGTTCAACTGATGTCATGTTACACTAGATTCTATGTTTGACATCTCATGGGGAGAGGCAACGAAGAGATTCACATTAACCTTTAAGCATTCATCAGTCATTTCTTCACCTAGTAGGTAGGTCGGCCCCTATTTCACCAACCGCGTCGGGTTATCATCTAACTAGATAAATTCAAATTCTCCATTTGGAACTGACCTTAAGACCTTCATTTTGATCATGGTCTAGGGACCAAGATCGTCGTCCTGCAGGGTTTCCTCCTTGCGTACTCGATGGTCAACTATGGTGGTTGCTTCATGTGCCTCATTCATTCTCTTCTCAGGGACGAAGAACATTGATAGGGAATTCTCCAGTGTTGCTTCATCTATCTATTGTGTCCCACGTAGGTGGATGCGATTATAACTGGCTTGTCGAAATCATTGTGATACTCCGTCTTCAAGTGGATGGGGGAAGTCACCGCGTCTAAAGTTGTTAGGAGTGACCTTCTCAGAACGCGATTGTAAATTCCTCCACAAAAAATCACAAAGAAGCGGACGTTCACAAAGTTCCCCCTTCTCGCCAGGAAAGTGGTAAATCTACATGTCCACATGGATGGGTCGTGGAATCACTAAATGTTAGGAGGCTTTAGACTTTGCACTAATCAGATCTTGCCTGCTCAAGCCTAGCTATGTGATAACTTTGAGGTATATCAAATTGCACGAATTTTTGTCATCAATGAGGATCATTGAGATAGAATGATTAGATATGGTAGCTGGAATGATTAGCGCAAATGTTGCGTTAGGAGTTCCATCCACCTTTCCGTGCTCTTGGAACCCTAAGATCGTCCTATTACTCTTTCCCCTCTCGATGAACAAAGTTGATTTGAGAGTCTCTACGTCTAATTAATTAATGAACAAAAAGTGGTATATTCTCTCGCAAATTGATGTTTTGTGATGAGTTTTTTTACTTTAGTGAAGGGTTAAACCCCTAATTATATGCAGTTTTTTTTGTAGTGTTAGTTGCACACATTATAGTTTATATACTATAAACAATAATTAATCTTATGCAGTAATCAACCTATAGCCGATACCGATAATATTTGGGTTGAATTTTTGAGGTATATATAATATGGTCTTTTTATTTTTACCTGTTATACAAACATATAGATGTATAGTGTAAGCTTTTGGCTTGTTTGATCACTACTCTTTTTATAATATATAATTTCTTTTAATACAAGAAATAAAATTAGGAGTTATGTACTAGATTTTCTATTATATTAATGAACCCAATCTGAATAAGACAACAAACCATTGAAAAGTACCATAGTTGGTAATCTAACTTATCTAGGCTTTATGTGACGCATATAAAAACAAATTAACTTACATATCCGTTATATTATTTATGCATATATATACCCACTTCACACAAATCCCAAAATGACCTTTTTGATACAAGTATAAAATACTCTTGTCTTTAGTACTATTTTTTTAATAATATATTAGAAAAGGGTGCATTGTTCTCAAAGAAACCTGCATCAAATACTTATATAGTATATACTAGTATTACTTTTGCTAAGGATAATATATGAAAATGTACATTCTTTCTGAATAATCAAGTCATGTAGCTGGAACTTTGTTAACAGAAACAGGTGGTCTAGTGGCTTTCAACTGTCAAATTTGTTTCATCTATTTTTGTCTATAGACATCAATGAATTCCATATATAAAAGAAATTGAACAATTTTTATTTAATATTATTTGTAAGCTAATATATAGAGTACAATACTACTATTTAGGATGTTAATACTAAATTAACTCCTAATAATCAATGCTAAATGAACAAAAACCACATAAAGAAACAATATGGTGGTCAAGCACATGAAAATGAAAACAGTTTGATGTTGACAGATTGAGAAAGGTTGTAATTCTTTCCAGGTGTAAAAATATGAATGGTGCCAAGCCAAATAGGACGGCACACCAAACAGACATTTATTCTCAATTCAGGAACTAAAGAAGAATGTATTTATATGTGACATAAATGCATGTTCATGAACTAATTCGGTTGATTAGAGAAATATAGAATGGTATACTTGTCTGGAACAAGGTTATACTATGGAAAATAAAGGTCAAACATGTTCATTAGGATCGATTAAAAAGTAATTTGTTCTACGTAAAAAAGGAGAACAATTGATCATCCAACACACCCCTAAACACCTATCCAATTGAATGGATCTTACTCTCATCCAAAGAGAAAAACGACAAAACATAGAGCATGAACATGAACTCATTCTATACTAAACTAATAATCGAAAATATTTAATACTTAATCGTCAAGCGAACATATCTAAAAACGCATATTCAAAACTCTTCATTCTTTCTAATCTTTAATCTTTCTAATCGCACGTTTAAATAAGTAAGGTCATGTTAATCGATGACTAAAACCTCTTAAACAATTGTCTTAATGTTAGCTAGTAACTAATTAAAACAATTACTAATCCACATTAACTCATAATTAAGCTAATTAAAACAAAGACAAATGTACAGTATTAGCAGTGTTTATAAAAAAAAGTGTGCACTATAGACCGAAAAATAGAGTAAAAGTGTGCATTAGGGTAGAATATAGCGGTGGAAGAGGGGGGTGGCGTGAAAGCTCGGTGTCACGCCGTCCAAACATAAACCTTTTCATCTATCTATCTGCCACCCCACGCGCAATCATCTATATATATATGTTTATTCTTTTCTATATCTATATATATATTATTCTTCTGCTTCTTTTATCTGCAACATTCTCTCACACATGCTTTTCCTATAATACACATATATATACACACATAACTCTCCTCTCTTTAAACACAAATATTCACCACCTTATTACTTTCATAAACACATCTCTCTCTCCTTCTCTCTCTCCTTCTCTCTCTTACCTCTCTATTCTCTCCAGTGCCTGTATCATCCTCAACAAGAACATGACATCAACTCAAATTTCTGTGAGTATAATTATATGTGTCTGCATAGCTATAGCTTTATTTTCTTTCACATTTCTTAGTTTGCTGAATAAAAATCATGTCTGAAATGTCTTAGTTTTCATCATGATCAATTCAAAAATCTTCAAATTATCAATGAAATCAATATTTATATTTACATATAGTTCTAGTTAAATATGGATTAAAGAAATGTGCAAGATCCATGAGTATAATGTCCTTGAAAAATTAGTGTGAAAAGAACCTTATGTTGATGATGAGTGGAACTTTATCTAGCATGCTATATGCTATGCTATGTGTTGTGTGATGAACGATTATTTTCCACAGGAAGGTCATTCTCCACCACCAACAAATGTTACTTGAGAGTGCACTGCACTCAAAGATACATTGTAATTGTGACATGCTTGTGACAGCAAAGTCAATTTTTTCGGCCAAAACTTTTTTTCATCTCATGCAACTAAAGGCATAAATAAAAAAGAGCTTTTCTTAGGGCTAATCAATTAGTAATAAGCCTATAGATTTGTTTTATATGTGTTATAATGGTGGGATCCCACATGGTCT
The DNA here is from genome assembly GCA_963859935.3 of Lathyrus sativus. NCBI lineage: Eukaryota > Viridiplantae > Streptophyta > Magnoliopsida > Fabales > Fabaceae > Lathyrus > Lathyrus sativus. The sequence continues at coordinate 598,280,710 of OZ012740.1, read as the reverse complement.
GCCAGTTTTGGCATTGCACATGCCACACATTTGTTGGGTCCAAAAATAAAGTTATATCATCATCATCATTATTATAGCTATATATCTCATCAACCCTAGCTATAGGTATGAGGTATTTGTAAACTATCATTACAAATTCTAATGCTAAAAACAATTTGATCCTTGTTTGATACTACTATTTCTTATGTATATAAATCGTAAAATTGATCTTTGTTTTGGTTACTAATTTTCAGGAGAGATCATCATCATCAATGGATATGGAATCAAGTGTACCTCCAGGATTTAGATTTCATCCAACAGAAGAGGAACTTGTAGGGTATTACCTCAACAGGAAAATCAACTCACTCAAAATTGATCTAGATGTTATTGTTGAGGTTGATCTCTACAAAATTGAACCATGGGACATACAAGGTATATATAATAAAGTATTATCTGAACCTTATGGAACATGATGTCATGTCATGTCATTAACTCATTATACAGTAAATTATAACTAATGATGTGTTTGTTGAAATCTATGTAAAGATAAATGCAAGCTAGGGTATGAGCAACAGAATGAGTGGTACTTTTTCAGCCACAAAGATAAGAAGTATCCAACAGGAACAAGGACTAATAGAGCCACTGCTGCTGGATTCTGGAAAGCAACTGGAAGAGATAAGGCTGTAACTTCCAAAAATAGAGTCATAGGAATGAGGAAAACACTTGTCTTCTACAAAGGTCGTGCCCCTAATGGAAGAAAAACTGATTGGATTATGCATGAATATAGGCATCAAACCTCTGAACATGGCCCTCCACAGGCAAGTGCATTCTTTGTTCTTATTACTTTCTTCCGAAGTTTTAAAAAACGGTCTGTTACAATAAAAACGAATGCGACAAAACAATATCAGAAAGTGTCGGTACCGATAACATTATTTTCTTTATGATGAAAAAGAAATTGTGGTGCGCCAACCGCAATCAGTATCGCTACACATGTACCAACCGAAATCGCGAAAAGTCTTTAAGTGATTGCAACGCGACCAGACCATTATTTAAAACCTTGCTTTCTTGATAAATAATTTGAACTTGTTAACTATTGCAGGAAGAAGGGTGGGTTGTGTGTAGAGCATTTAAAAAGCCAAGTCCAAGTCACAGGCCAGGTTATGAACCATGGTATAGCAATCAACAACAGCCACAATATTTCAGAAATGATATTCAACTTCAATCCTATGCAACAACAAGACCTTTATCAATCACAGATCTTTTGCATGAAGGTACAAGTTTTAGTAGTCACCCTTTTAGCAATGATCACCATTTTCTATCAAACCAAAACACTCCTTTTATGGACAACAAACAACAACTCATTGAACTTCCACAGTTAGATAGTCCAACAACAATAGAATGTAGCCAACAACAACATCACATTAATGGCCTCATCACAAATGAAGAATTTTGCAGTGAAGATAGAAGCAATGATAACAATAATAATGGACAAGTGATTGATTGGAAAAGTTTGGACAACTTGTTCACTTCACAGTTTACAGATACAGATAACTACTTTTCACATCAAAATAGCTTGCCATTGATGATATCTCATAGCAATAACCAGAATGAGCTACAATCTCAAAATCAAGTTAATAATATCTTAGGATGCTTTCCTGATTCATAACTTGAGAGTGACATCATATTCATATATTATAGCCAATAAATAAAGAAGTATCTTAAGTAAGATGATATGGAATCATTATATCTTAGTTTTCCATTTCATCTTACTATAAGCTAATTTAGAAGTTTCTGATATTATTATATGATTTTTTTTAAGTGATAATGGAGATTCACTTGAAGAGTGATTTAGCTCCTTTAGACTTCATAATTTTCTTCTATTTCTTTCTTTTGGGTTACAAATTATAAGTTTAACTTTGTACTGTGTCCTTGGCTATGTAACAATCTTAAATGTACATTCTCTTTTTTTTTGCATGCATAGTGTGGCTTTACTTTGCTTTAAGCTATTTTACATCATTATTATCTTAATTTTGTGAGAGTTGTCAATGCATACTTACACTTTATGTATCAATATCCTTTTTTTGCTTGTCATTACAAGACAGAAAATATTGTAACTAATTATTAATTAACTACCTTTATATTAAAGTTCTTTTACTTTATTTATAAAAGAAAGTAGAACTAAAGACTCAAAACAATATATCGAGCAACACAAGTCGCAGCCACAATAAATACCAAACCTGTGCTGCTAAAGAACAACTATAAAATAGACAGAAAGAAACAAAGAAACAAAAGAAAGTCCTAGAAATATTTACTGAAATATTAAATGGATAATAATCATGTTGGTGGTATTATATAGGAATTGAAAATTGTTTTTTTATCTATTTTCTTTGTTTTCTGTTTTTTACGTACATCAAACTGTGAAGAATTTCTTGAATGTGAATTTCTTACATTATTACGTGGATATATTATAAAAGCCTCCTAACCAACCCTATTAATTAAGCAAATATTTAATACAGTAATATTCTAAATTAGAATATATATATATATATATATATATATATATATATATATATATATATATATATATATATATATATATATATATATATATATATATATATATATATATATATATATATATATCCTCCTAACCAATCGTATTAATTAAGAAAATATTTAATACAATAATATTCTAATTGATACTGCTAATAAAAACAATAGATATAAAATAATATCTCAATACTCCCCAAATAGATACAGAATAATGATAAAATAATATCTCAACACTCCCTTTCAAAGTGGTGTGTATACATCATAAGCATCCATCTTATCACATATGTATGTAATCCTAAGTCTTCGAAGAGATTTTGTAAAGCGGTCAACAAGTTGATCCTTGGAATTAACAAATGAGGTTTTGATAGTCCCAGTGATAATCTTCTCTCTAAGAAAGTCATAGTCGACTTCTATATGCTTTGTCCTTTCATGAAAAACTGGATTGGAGGAGAGGTGCAAAGCTGATTGGTTGTCACATACAAGTTCCATAGGGATGACTTCACAAAAGTGAAGTTCCTGTAGTAAATGCTTTAACCACAAGAGCTCACATGTGGCATGAGCCATGGACCGATACTCAGCTTCTGTACTTTATCAAGTAACGATCATTTCCTTTTTGCTTTTCCATGAGATTAAATTTCCCCCAATAAAAACACAATAACCCGATGTAGACCGTCTATCACTTGCATCTCCTATCCAATCAGCATCTGAATATCCAATGATATCAGTGTTGTCTCTATCACAAAAAACAAGCCCTTTTTCAGGTGATCCTTTGATATGCTTAAGGATTCAAATAACTGCTTTCCAATGGTTGTCACAAGGAGAATTTAAGAACTGACTTACTACACTGACTAGAAAAGATATATCAGGTATAGTTAAGGTAAGATAATTCAATTTTCCTACAAGTCTTCGATATCTTCCCGAATCAGTATATGGCTCCCCCTGATTAGGAAAAAGCTTTACATTAGGATCCATATGAGTGTCAACTGGTTTGTAATATGTAAGACTTGTTTCTTCCAAAATATCAAGAGCATACTTACTTTGAGCACTACTACGAATACGCCTTCGGTAACACTAATTCTACTACGATTATGCATTCCACTATTGTAATATCGCAAACTGGATGCGTCTGATATATTTTTTTTATTTTTTTAAAGTTATTTAATCACGGTTGATATAAACAACCGTGGTGATAACACTACTACAAAATATACCTTTCGTAACGACCATAGAGATAACTGTGGTAATACTTTATTTTTAAGCGTTTTTTTATTTACTAGAGGACATGGCATAACACTCAAATGAAGCAACCATGGTAAAAAGGTACACGGGGTGAAATGGTTCGAATCCCAGCACATACAATTAGCCATATATCGTGATAAAAATGTTATTTACCTTATATATCACCACAATTTTTATTAACAACCGTGACAAAAGATTATACTTTATTTATATATAAGCGGTGTTATCTATCGCTTCAGTACATTACAACCGTCTCTCTCAAAACAAAACCCTAGCAACTTTTTCACTCGTCTCTCTTAAAACAGAATCCTAACAACTCTCTTACTATTCTCTCTCATATGGAAACCCCAAAACAAAACCATAACAACAAATGTTAGCCAATGGATATTTACATGTTCGTTTTCTCTATAGTTTTTTTTTTCAAAATCTATTTCAGTAACTTGTTTCATTATGTTTGAACTTCTTTCTTGTTTTGACTTGTAGGTATGGATGCTTCTTTCAATAAAGACGACGAAGATAAATTTAGCCTTACAAACTTGGGTCAAAGATCCATAATGACATCCATTCAAATTCTACACAAGTTTGATGGTCTAAATTTATCTTCATCCTTATTTCATTGACAATACACCTTTATGGGACATGTATGGTATGTTTTTGAAGTATTTTATGAATTGATATGTTTGTTGTATTATTTTTGTTATTTATGGTTTATTGTTATTGAATGTTTTTTATGAATGTTATTGCTACTTTTTGTTTAAAAGATGAGTTTATTATATATTATCTGGTTTGAGTGTTTTTTCAATCCCTTATCGAATATATAACTTTCTAAATTTTATAAGAAAATTATGATATGATAGATAAAATTGTATTAGGAAATAAGTACACGTTCAATTCTTGACAAGAATTCTTCACACTGTTAACTCCGTGTTATTCTTTGATTGTTAGAACTTTGTTTAATGATCCTAAATCTTCCACCACCCCTTTCTCCACTTCTAATTTTGTATGCAAAGTAAATAACATTTTACAAAAACAATTAGAGGTGAATTTATGGATGGTTGAAGAACTAGGGTCATTAAACGAAGTTCTTACGATCAAAGAACAAAATACAAATAAGGTGTTGAAGATAGCTTCTCAAGCATTGAACATGAACTTATTCTTCTAATATAACTTAATTTGTCATATTATAATGTTCTAGTGCAGATTTGAACGTTATATGTTTAGTGAGCATTGACAAAATAAGCATTTCACATAATTTTAATAAACTCAGGTCTATATTTAATCATGGTTGTTTATAACAACCGTGATTAAATATGTTGCATTAAACAATATCACAACGGTTGGTTAAAGTAATTGTTATGGTAGGTAGCACGCTACATGGATACAATCACGGTTACAGGGTCGTGGTGGAAATCATCATACATACAATCTCACCTTATAACACAACAGTTGGACCTGTGTGGTGGTATCCTCTTTCCAACTGTTGTGATATGTGTTTTTGGTAGTAGTGGAGAGATAACAATACCTGACTTTGATTAAGCTACATCAATTTTTAGAAAGTAACAAAGAAGACCTAAACCCTTAGTATGAAAATTCTGAAATAAATGTTATTTTAAAGCCTTGATACCCTCAAAATCATCACTTATAAGTACAATGTTATCAACATAAACCACTAGATAAGTATATTTATTAGAGGAGCATTTGGTGAAAACAAAGTGATTTGATTCACATCGGTTCATCCCAAATTATTGCAAAACTTTACCAAATCTTTCAAACCATGCCCAAGGTGGTTGTTTCAAGTCATACAAAGACTTGTATAATTTACATACCCAATTACACTCCCCTTGAGCAACAAACCCAGGAGGTTGCTCCATGTAAATCTTCTCTTCCAAGTCACCATGCAAGAATGCATTCTTGATATCCAATTGGAATAGAGGCCATTATTTCATGGCAGCCATGCCTAGAAAGAGGCGAACAATTGTCATCTTTGCAACAAGAGAGAAAGTATCACTATAATCTTGACTGGGTACTTGAGTGTATCCTTTTGTCACTAAGCGAGCTTTCAATCGATCTGTCTGTCCATCAGAACCAACCTTAACATTAAATATCCACCTACAACCAACAACAAATTTTCCAAGTGGGAGAGGAACAAACTCCCAAATATGATTAGATTCTAAAGCTGACATTTCATCAAATATTGCCTATCTCCAACCTGGATGGGATAAAGCTTCCTGAATAGTTTTAGGAATAGAAATATATGCAAGTGCAGTAACAAACACACAATAGATATGAGATAACCGGTGGAAAGACACACAATTATAAATAGGATAAGGGTTACAGTTTAAACGATTATCTTTACAGATGGTAATGGGTATGTTAGGAGACGGGGCGGGAGCATGGGTGGAGGTGCTTGGAATAACAGCTGAATCATATGGTATAAACCTTCTCTCATAGGTAATGTCATACCAGTTCAACAGAGGTGGAGACTCATCTTAACAATGGGTGACCTAGACGATAAATGTCTGGACTCAACCGACTCAAAATAAGGAATAGGAAAAACTTGATCTAAATTAGTTTCATTGACATATGAGTTAGGAAAATATGGTATATCCTCAAAGAATGTAACATCTACAGATGTGTGGAAATGATGTATAGAAGGAGAGTAACGCCGATATCCCTTTTGAACGCGGTAGTAGCCCATAAAAATACATTTGATGCCACAAGCAAACATTTTATCATGACCTAAGAACAAATCATGAATAAAACAAGTACATCCAAAGATACAAGGGGAAACAACATATAAGGGCTCTGTACGGTGCACCAGGGAATGAGGAACCTGATCATTCAACGCAGAGGATGACACCCAATTAATTAAATGTGAGGGCAAGTTGTCTCAATACTTGTTTTAATGATGTCAAAACATATCTAGTTAATAATGTGTACTTTGGACGGTGTCACCGAGTCGCATATGCATTTGTTGTTCTCTCGTGTCAAGCATTTATCAAAAACATGTGTTTGTTCATATAGAAAAGCATTATATGTGTTTTATGTGAGTTTGATCATGTTGGTTGACTTAGATATGCATTAGAAGCACTCAGAAATAGAAAGACATATCAAAATTAGCATTTTTGCTAGTTCTGAGTCTTTGAGTCAACTCAAAGCATGCTTAGGTCGACTCATACAGAGTGAATTTTTATGATTTGCTCTTAGGAGAATTCGCGTCGACCCTCCGGTCGGCTCAAACTGTTTGTATTTTTATTTGTCAAAACTGGGTTGTTTTGCATCGACGCATGGACCTGTTCTGGTCGACGCAAATAGTATCTTTCTGCATAATTTTGTAATCGGGAGAGCTCAGGTTGACCCCCTATTCTCTAGGTTGACCGTTCGCTCGTTTCATACTATTTTTCTATTATGTTTGTCTTTCAAAATGTCTGTTATGTTGGTTATTTGGTCCAAGCTTCACATATATATATTTTTAGCTCATTCTTAAAAAAAACAAGAAAAGTGAAAATAACACTGATTTTGCTCTCATCATCTTCATCCTTTTTCTTGCATTTTCTCAACAAATACACATAATCATTTTTGTTGTACATTATGCATCATGAGGTGATAACGTCCAAACATAGGATCGGTATATCAGGTTTGGGTTGAAATATTAGTGGGTTTTTCATAAATAAAACCGGTAGGGTTTTGTCCTCAAAGAATCATGGATTTTTGGGGTTTTGCAAAAATCGTTCCTTCATAGATTCATCCGAGCGAAGGTAATTGAAGAACGAGAGGTTCTGTCAATTTAGTATCGTTAACCGGAGGATTGTGGAAGGAAGTTTTGGGTTCGAATTGTGAGTGTTTGAAATCAGACGGGAAAAGATTTGAAGACCGTTGGGTGGTTCAAAGGTGGTGTTGTAATCAGAGGTTTACTCATCACATTCGAAGGACCCAAGAATTTCTTTTTGTCTCTTGGAAATCTAAAGGAGGAGATGGTTCTGCTATTGGCTTGCTGATTGTTGAAGGGATCTTCGCTTAAGAAGCTTGCTTTGGTGGGATTATGAGATTTTATTTCTCTCTACAATTGTCTGAAGTTCTTGATGATCAAGTTGGCAGAAGCTGTGTTCTCTAAAAATCTTCAGTTGGATTACTATGTAGATAGTCAGTCCAGTTGTTATTGTATCAAGAACCATAATGTGTGGTGTCTGTGATATGATCTGAATATTCTAACTGATGTTAGAACATCATCTTGTTTTTTGAACTTGGAATTCAGATTGTGATAGCTGATATTCACTAGTTGAATCAGAAGTGTTCTAAGTTATCATACGTGAGAATAATGAGGTGAAGACTGTCTTGGATTATGGGGTGTCTATCATGTTCTCTGACTCATGTTGAGGTCAGAATGCTTATGGAGAAGTGGTTTCTTATGCTACAAGTAACTCTAGAAAGAATTGGACCAGTTTGGTGCTTGTGAAACAAGTAAGCTGAGGATTTCTGGAGCATGTATCTAATGTCCTTCAAGTGTGAATGATATTTGGGATAACTAACAAACTAAGAGGCTCTGTATGTCTCTTCCAGGTTCAATTGGATTTTTTCTCAAGGAACATGGATATTTACGGTTGTAAGATTCAAGGTGGATTTATACAGGGTATGAATGGGTTCAGGACGAGAGGTATCAATGGTGATTTTGGTCTCAATCCAAGAGTTCGTTAGTTATAGTACAAGGATGGTAATCCTGGTACTTTCTCACTGTATGAGCATGAAGTTGGTCATGAGATAACAGGTGGCAATTTTTGGTGTTTCTTGCTTGAACGCGAGCAGTGATTGAATGCGTTCAACAGGTGAGTTAAACAAGGAGTGAGATCTTGAAGACATGAAGATGAGTCTTATGTTTTCCATTCACTTTAAAGTGTTTTTCTTGCAAATAAGCACTACTTATCCTTGATAGGGGGAGTTGGACGTCTGTATAAGATTTTTTGCTGTAGTGGTGCAATTGTTTATCAAGATTGTTTATGGTTTCAAGCAGTTTGTGATGAAATAACTCTAGTGAGGGTGTAATGTTAGACAAGATGTCGTGACATTGTGTTACTGTTATAGTTCTAGGTGAACTTGATAGGTTGTTTTTGGTTCTATCATTGGGATGTCAGTGGATTAACCATAGTTGTTCAAGCTTCTTGGGAGTGTCCTGAGAGTCATTGTTTGTGTCTGGGAGAATCTATTTTTCTCTGCGGGATTAGATAAGGCTCATGAAAGACCTGGTTGTTAACTGGGAGATGTTTGAAGAAATGTCTTAACATCCTGGTCAGTTGTTTTTACTTCTGGTTGAAAGGAGTATTCTTGGGGCTCATTGAAAGGCATTGTGACTATGCTTCAGAGTTTACCAGATGGAATGGAAAAATATGACAAAGTGTCAGGATATTGTTTAGGACTTGTGGTTGTTTCAAGTTACTTTCTTTGGACGTGTTTCTTGGACGCTAGAGCGTGTGCCTTAGAGAAGGTGTGTTAAACATGTGTCTTAATACATGTGCATTCTTTGGACGGTTTACCTTAAATTTGAAACAATCAAAAGTGCCTTGGTCGGTGCACTTTTTTTGGCGAAGTTACATTCCTTATTTAATGTTCTCATTTAATTGACCTTTGTTATTTTCAATGGTTCGTTACATCTTAAGGAAACAACTCGAGTTTAAAAAGGGGGTTCTTGGCTTCGATTTGTCTCGAGTTGTTTTTTTGTTGTGCCTTGTTCTCATGGGATTTGTGCACCTTTGGGAATGTTCAGTCTGGGTATGGGTCTGTATTGGACATATTTGTCAACTTTTGGCTAAAAAGGGGGAGAATAGTACAGGTTGAGTCTGTTCTTGCAGTTGGTTTGCAAGGATGTTGGATAGGATGTTCTGACATTATGTCTAAGTCTCAGGTTTTCTTTATGTTCTGAGTCCTTCCTTTGTGTCTTGTGATTTGAGTTGTGAACACAGTCGTGTCTTGTGTTTTGAGTTACCCAGGTGAGGGAGTATAGGTTCCTTAGTAAGGGGGAGCATTCTAAAGGGGAAATATGTTTGAAGGGATTGTACTTTGATCAACCCTTTCAGAATTCCTTCTAGCTTCTTTAAGAGTCTCAACTTCCTTTTAGGACCTTTTTCAACTTCACTCACCCTGGGTTTATTGTGCAGAAGGAGTTTTAGCCAAAATTTGTCAAAAGGGAGAGATTGAAAGCTTCTGAGGGTTGATTAAAATTTTGGTAAAACTTGATGAAGAACAAGATGATCAAGCATGAACAATTATACACAGAATAAAGATGTCAAATGAGATGTCCCACCAAAAAAAATCGACATCATTACTGTCTCAACAAGTTTTAGTTTCAAATATGTTCCAAAATTCAAGGCGTGTTTAGCAATGGATGAAGGAAAGAAGATTTGAAGCCCAAGACAGCTGAAGATTATAAAAGGAAGACCTAGACCTAGGGTAGAGTATGAATCTCTTGTAACACTTTTGTAAAGGGAAATAAAGGTATAGGGTTTTGAAAGTCGTAGGTTTTCTTGTGTTGTAAGTCTCCCTTTGTATCGGTTGGATACATTGTGGCAAACCTAAATGTTTATACAGATTCATAAACCTGTAGGTAATGAATTGTATATTGTTCTTAGATGAAGCTTTGAAGCAAATCCAAGTAGGTTTGTTAGTCAAAGTTGTTTGGCTGAACTTTGTATTAAAAGAGGTGTCTTTCAAGTAGAATGATATAGTTATTGTGACTATAACTATTAGATATCACGAGTAGTGATTAAGGGAGTGAGATGGGTTTCTCTTATCAATTAGATGTGACTTCTAATGATAAATTTTTCATTGGATAGTGATAGGTAAATCGGAGGTTGTTTACATAAAACTATACTACTGATGGTGGATTCTTCTTCTTGGCTTGGTAGCACCCAGATGTATGTGAATTACGCCAAACGGGGTTAACATATCTTGTGTTATTTATCATTCTGCAAATTTACAGTTCAGTATTTGCTTATTGGTTAACATGTTGTAACAGATGTTGAAACATCTGTCATAATTGGGTTACTGATATTCAGAATGTCAGCTTGTTTATTTTGTCCTTGTTTTAAAGTTATGTAGAGAACAATGTCGTGACATGTTGTTAGGACATCTGCAATTTGCTTGCCAGAATTTCACAAAGAGTTGTGCTAGAGTGCTAGACTCTAACATTTCTCGATCCAAATTATTATGAAAATTATTTAATGGACAATGAGTTCTTGATGATAATCAATTGCTCAAAGAGTTATGCCAAGATGCTAGATCTTAACGTCTCTTATTCGTCCACGGTTATTATGAAAATTATTTGATGGACTACGAACGCTTGATGATAATCTATTGTTCAAAGAGTTATTCCAAGATGCTAGATCTCAAAGGCTCTTATTTGTCCATGTTAATATTAAGAATTTTAAGAACGAAAGAAAAGAATGAACTCCCAAAGCGCAAGACTTTGAGACTGATCATTTGAGGTTTCTGCTAGAATGCTAGATTCCAACAATCCTCTTCTTTTGAGTAGATTAAAAAAAGATTCTGATAATGTGCTTGATTGAGAAAAATTTTGGCATTCAGTTGACTAATTTAATCAGATTATTTGATAGTGGACCAAAAATGTTTATAATATAGTGATTTAATCAAAATTAATAACTAACTAGTTAATTTTTTTTTAATAATCTAAGAGTATATAAATAGATAAATAAATTACTAAAGAAATAACAAATCAAAATCATGTTGAGAAGATATATAATCTTTATACCTTATTATCATTATTAAAGAGAAAATAAATTTGAATAAGTTAAAGTATGATTATTAAAAAGGAAAAACATAATCCTATTAATAAAAGAAATTTGATTTTTATTTATATTGTATTTTTTTTGTTTGAAATTTTTTGAATACTTCTCATGTTAAAACTACTTTATTTTCTGTAAAAATAAAATCAGCATAAAAAAAAACTACATAATTGGTCGCTGTTTGAAATGGGCGTTGAAGCCCAAGGGTGTTGCTGCCCAAAAGGGGCGGATAGTTTGGGAAAGTATGGGTCGGGTTATCTAAACCCAGAACCCAGTTCGGTTGCCTTCACTGCAACTCTATTTTAAATGTAGCAGCCCTTACATCTCTATTTTTTAAAGTAAACGAAAAAACAAATTGCACTCTCAGCAATGCAAAAGGAAATCACTCGAGAATCCCTTCCAAACGCCATCATCATCACAATAAAAAGAAAAACATCAACATCACATTAGAGTCAATCATTGAAAGAAAACAAAACTGAAATCGTGAGACAACCAGAGAAAACAGGATTAAAACCTTCTCTCGATCTCACGGCGGATTTTCAACTTCCTCCTATCGCTCTTTTCTTTTCTTGCGGATTCGAAGCTCTCCCCGTAGATCGTCTTTTATGGCTTCGACTTGCGATGGAGGTTTAGAGGTATGTAAGCTTCCTTTTCCTCTATTACAATGTTTTTATTGTTCGTTGTTGTTGCTGCTACGAGTTTCCTTATGCAAGCTCGATGAACATCTTTGATTATGGTTCTTTCAAAACATTTTGCAGTAAGCCATGTTTTGTGTATTGTAATGGTTGCAAAGTTTTGTTTCTGTGTGTTGATGCTTCAAGTTATGCGCTCATTGTTTTTGTATTTGTGTTTTTTTTACTCGGGATGCCCTCCCTTTTTGAATTCAACACCTCTCTCTTTATGATGAGAAAATAGGGTTTGCGTAGTGGCTTGTTGATGAAAGAGGAAAAGTGCAGAGGAATAAATCCTGCAATAATCTATTCTTTGTTGTTTTTCTACTTTGGTGTAATGTCAATTCTACTGCTTTGTTGCTTTGTGTTTTGTGTTTGTACTCTTTCTAAAATCATGCTAACTTCCTCTACTACCTTTGTTTATGTAGGTTGAAATAACTCTTTCTTTCCTAAGGTCAGAATTGTTGTTCTTGTTGGCAATATCGATGAAGGAATCGTGGCACAAAAAGAAAACAGCGTCCTCCTAAGCTAACTTGATATATTCCTCTCCCTTTTCCCCTTTTAGTTTTAGTTAGTGAAACAAAATTGTGAGTTGTTATGATTGGGGAATAAATGGTGTGCAGCAAGACAAAACCAAGATTTTGAGGGACTTTTAGTTGGATTACAACCTTTGTAATTTTTTGGTGAATTATAATGCAAAAACAAAATATCTACTTACAGTAATGTGAAAGACTCAAATTATTTCTTTAAATTCTAACTATTATTTCTTGTGATTAAAACTTAATTATTATTACTAAAACTTAATTATTACTACTATATTTTTTGACTAAAACTTAATGTAAAAAGAAGTAACAACTTTTTTTTTATATAGAATACAAAAGCTAAATCTTTTAAGTGTATCCAACAATAAAATGAACAGCCTAATCAAATTTAAAAACAAAACTCTCATGATTACAATTTTATTCTGATTGAATTTAAAAACCACATCAAGATTCAACCATTTCTACCAATGCAATGAGAACAAGAAATTTAAACCTAAAAAATCAACTATCTTGCTAAAATTTAGTACATAAGAACCAAAGAAAGACGATCAATATAGCAATCTGGCCTTTTTGGCAATGCAACAACGTAGCCATAATTAATCAAGGATAAAGCTAAAACAACATAAAACAAAATTTCTAATTACTCGAGCTATCAAACACCTATACTAAACCTTAAACAATTAGTCTGAATAGGGTTAAATGAAATCATCATCAAATGCTGATTGGAGAATTTCAAGATTGATCAAAATAGATAACCCTAGCAAAGTGACCATTAATCCTAGCTTGTGCATGGAAAATGAAATTCTTATGACCAAATGAAATGGTCATAAAGAATCAGTTCAAATGATGAGATATAGATGAACGAAGCATGAATGATTATAGATGAATGAAATGACTGCACAAAGATGTATGAGAACAGATAAATTAGCTTCAGATGGGTGAATATCAATGGGTAAGTGCAGATGAATAGTATGCAGACAATAGATTTTTGGGAGGGGGAAAATCTAGGGTATGCACACATGTTGGAATATCATGTTCCGCATGTTGCACCAGTACATCCAAATTAACTCTTCTCCATGAATTGTAAATTTTCTTTGTAGAGTGAATCTTGCATATAATATTTCTGAACCAAAACAGTAATACTATCTATTTTTTTTTCCAGAGACTAAATGTTGCAGCACACATGTTGGAACATTGTTTTCCATATGTGTTCCTTTTGCACCAGAAACAACTTGAACATGCTCCATGTTGTTTTGCATAATACAAACATTCCCAAAAGGACCGACACTCCTTCCCACAAGCCATGAAAAATTCCAATTATAAAAAATGGATAAATGCTATGAAATAAGATTTAAAATCAATAGATGACAATAATGTATGGAATCTAATTAAGTTTCATAAATGTTTAAAATGGATCTTTAAGACCAAACGAGACTCAAAAGGTAATATTGAAATATATAAAGATAGAATTGTCTCCAAAGGTTTCACTCAAAATGACGATGTTGACTACAAAGAAACCATTTTAGAATAGTGACTTAGAGGAAGAAGTGTATATGGCATAACTTGAAGGGTTTTTTACTACAGGAAAAAAAGTTCAGTGTGTAAATTAAAGAAATCAGTTTATGGACTAAAATAGGTTTTCAGATAATGGCATCTTAAATTTAACAATATTGTTTTGGCATATGGTTTTGTAGAGAACACCATAAATTGGTGCATCTATATGAAGATTGGTGGGAGAAAATTCATACTTTTGGTCTTATATGTTAGTGATATTTTACTTGCTACCAATGATGTTGTTTTCTTACATAATGTGAAAAAGTTTCTCTCAAATAAATTTGAAATGAATGATATGGGTGAGGCATCATATGTGATAGGAATAGAAATATTATGTAATAGATTATAAGGATTGTTGGAATTATCTTATAAAGGCTATAAAAATAAAATATTAGAGAGATTCAGAATGGATAAGTGTTCTGCAGGAATAGTTTCTATTCAGAAAGGACATTATAAAAGATGGACATTATGTGAAAATCCTTTTTAACATTATAATATGATCGGTATATATACATGCATAGTTTAAATTCGTATTGTATGACACTTGTGAATTAAATTAAGGTTATGTTTATATTTAGTTTTGTTATTCATATTATGTTGCATACATTATTTTAATATGTGACAACAATGGTGTCTTTAAAGAGACATGAAATACACAATATTATATCCCTTAAAATTACTTGATCTGGATTGATTGGTGATACATGGAAGGAATCAAGTTGATGGATAACTTGTAACCGTGATGATCTGATCATTTGAGTTTATTAAAGATAATGACTTGGTGTTTTCATTGAATGATGCACAATTATGGTATGCGATTCAAACATCAAGTTGTTATATGAGTCAAGTGAAAAAATGTTGGAATATTTTATTAATCCATCAAATATGACTCATGCAAACAAAAGTTTGACTTTAAATAAAAGATCCCTTAATGTGATGATTGTATGAGTTTGATGGGTAACTAAGTCAATGAAGTTTTTATTAGTTTTAAGTCTCTCTTCTCTCTCTTTATGACTATTTGGACATGACTGTTGGAAAAAAGATTGCGACTATTAGAATAAGATGCCTATAGAATAGGCACCTTTGGTAAAGCAATATAGATGTTCTCTCATTCTTTCTGTTTTATAAAAAACAAAACAAAATAGTATCTTCATCATTGAAGATACATAAAATAAGAAGAAGGAGAGGAGAGAATAATTCAAAATTATAATCAAGAACCGATCAAGAATCGTCATCATGGATTCCACTACAAGAAAATTGTGATTTAGCGTCGGCCAAAAGCTCTCGCTAAAAGAGAAAAAACCAACGCTACTATGTGTTAGCGTCGACCTAGTGTCGGTGTGAGGGCGAACTCTCCAAACTTGGAAGCTACTAGTACCATGTAGCCGACAATATGGTTAGCGTCGAATTTCATAAACGCTCCCAGCAACGCTAATTCATGGTTTTTTGGTCTACGCTAATACAATTCGTAGTGTCGGCTGTCAGTGACACTAACATGTAACACGTGCTTATATGTGATTTGGTTGTCCCTCAACAAATAAATTTTACACGTCATACGTAGCGTCGATCTACAATAACACTAACAAATAACACATAATCATGTAGACTCGACCAAGTTTAACGATACTCTTTGCCACATGTTTACTTATAATTGGATAGCCCATAAAAAAATGTTTGCCTGTCATATTTTAGTGTCAGTTCTGATCAATGCTATTTTATGACACATCATCAATAGCGTCTCTCTCAACCGACGCTAACTTTATTTTAGTTATATTAGCAACATCCAACCAAGGACAATAAAAAATATTCTAACGGACAAAACACCACACTAGAAAACTCCAAACTAGCAGCAAGCTGAAAATAATTATGAATTAGTGATAAGGTAAGCTGGTTTTTGAGTTATTTATTAAATTTTATCATTCACATGTTGAGGTCATCAACTTCTATAGCTACTATTTGACCCTGCTTTATACTAAATACCAAATCTAATGAAAATACCTACAATCAACTTCTATAACTAGCTAACAATAGAAATCGTAGAACCAATGGAAAGAGAATAAGTTAAGACGAATAGAAAATCGTATAACCAATTTATAATAGAACTAAACTCAATTAGTAAAAACTATATTTATGTGTAACAGAATTGAAAAAAAAGTATCCGACAGTCGAATCGAAAATATGAATTGAAACAAAGAATAAAGGGAGAGAAGAAATGCAGATTTAAACCTGAAAATAAGTATGTCAATCGATTTCTTTGACAAAAAATGAGTATGAGATGATTTTTTTTTGTTAATTGAACTTGAAAATGAAAGAGTGTGAGAAGAATATGACAAGAAATGAGTACGAGATGATTTTATTATCAATCGAACCTAAAAACGAAAGATTTCTTGAAGCGTATGAGCGATTTCCTAAAGTGATTTCTTGAAGAGTATGAACAATTCTTGAAATTAGGGCAATAAAACAATTTCAACCTTGGCAATTTCCTAAAGCGATGAGAAACGATTTGTTAAAGAAATTAGGGCATTAAAAAGAGATACAATGAAAAAAGAGAAAAGATATACGATTTCAAGAAGCTGAAAAGAGACAATTTTGAGATTTTAAGATTTTGAGAAGCTAAAAAGAGACGATTTTAGGATTCTAAGATACAATGATTTATTTTCTTTTTGTTTTTTTTATACTATTTTATGTTTTATATATTTGATTATAATAAGTTTTATATATTTTTATATATTTTTTTATATTAAGTTTTAAATCTTAACTTTTTTAAAACAAGTTTACAATTTTTTTGTTATATATATTTTATTTATAACTTTTCAACTTTAATTCTTATAATAAGTATATATATATATATATATATATATATATATATATATATATATATATATATATATATATATATATATATATATATATATATATATATATATATATATATATATATATATATATATATATATATATATATATGTATTTATTTGGAATAACGAAAACTTTATATATTTTATATATATTTTTATAATAAGTTTTATATATTATATATATTTGTTTTATATTATGTCTTACATCTTATTTACTTTTAAATTAAATATCATGTTAATAGATTAAAAAATTTTATTTGTTTGTCATTTTAAAATTATATTTAATATTTATTTAAAAAATATTAAAATATAAAATTTCTTTTGTCATTTTAAAATATTATTAATTTATTAATCATTTTAATAAGTAAAAAAAAAGAAAAATTATTCGGTTAAAAAGAACAAAAAATTATTAATAAATACACAACAAAATGAAAAAAGGGGAGGCAAATTAAAGTTAAGGGAAAATGCAAGTTTTTTAGTCCAAAGTTAGCATGTGTTGTAAGCAACGCTAAACTGAAAAAGGAAGGAAACAAAAATTGTGGAGGAAATGAATTATTTTTACACAAATATTAGTGTCGGTTTGTAGTGGTCGCTATTATAAAAAATAAATAAACTAATAAATAAACTAATGAACTTACATGTAACTATCAATTAACATCGGTCATCATCGTCGTGTATTTTATTAAAAGAATTATTTAAAATAAAAATAGTTAAATTCATATTTAGTGTTGATTACAACTGACTGAGTAATAACACTCTACTAAAAATATTTTAAAAAATGATTTTAATTATTAGTGACAACTATTTGCGACACTACGTCAACACTAATAGTTTTGGAGTCGAGACCGACGCTAAATATATACATGCTAAATATATACAGTTAAAATACAATTTTTTTGTAGTGTTTGGGTACCTTTATGTAGAAATTATGCAAAACTTATAATATTAAAATTCAAATATAAAAATTTATTAACATTGTTTCTTCTTCACTTGTACATTTTCTATAATGACTTGATTAAAAACAAACATGACATATCAAATTTTAGATTTATCTCTCATTAAGTTGAGTTGTTTTTCGTTTGTTGTTATTTGCTCCTTTCTTTTTCTCAATAAAGTTTAGCAGCCCTTTGTTCCTTTCTTTTTTTCAATAAAGTAAGTTATCAACCTTGGCGGCTTTTCTTTGCTAAAAAGAGTTTCAGATATTATTAACAAATATCTTATTGTATAAAAGTTTCATTGATCATTTCAACCATAGATTAATTAAGAGTAACTAATTCAACAACATACCAATCAATCCATTTCATCCAAACCAAACAAATATGATAATAATTTTTTCAAGAAATATCTTTTTACAAGCCCAACACTTTCAAGAAATAAATACGATATATACATTTTTTCCATGCAAAACATCAACAAGTTTAAAAAACTTTTTTCTATCTTGAGTTTGGTGTATGTAACATGTAGATAAAATTAATTTCAATTTTAAAATAATTAAATATGAAAAATGATATATTAAATAATTGATATATATATATATATATATATATATATATATATATATATATATATATATATATATATATATATATATATATATATATATATATATATATATATATATATATATATATATATATATATATATATATATATATATATATATATAGCCAACACAGCTAAAAGATAGATGTTCAAAATTTTCAGGCAATTTAATTCCTGTTAATTGATGCATTATTTTATTTATTGTTAAAAATAAAATATGCCATTTTAAAGATTATTTTCTTTTTCTTTTGAAGAAATGTCAAAGTTGATTTTTTAGTCTAGTTACATTTCTTGACTTAACAAAGTTGAATTACTTATCCCTTGTAAAGGAAATAAGTAAATCTAATTATTCTGAAAATCACATTTTTGGTTCATAAAGTCGAATATGCCTAACTTTTTTTTAAATTTTATTTATTTATTTTATATATATAATAATAACGGATTCTTATTTAATATTGGAATCTATCTATATTGTGCTCAGTTACATTAGAGGTATCATTTTTGGAAGAATTTATCCCGACATCATTTTTAATACCTGACACTTTTAATGTGTATAACTTTTACCAAAATAATACTAGCAACATTTTTCGAATTTTAATTTTTATTTATTTATGATTTTTCAGATTTTTGGATTAGTATATCGAATATTTACAGAATTTTTGATTTCTTGTTTTATGAGTTTTTAGCAAATTTATGGATATTTACCGGATTAACTAAAATATTGGTATAAAATATGTAGTTTTACTAGAATTTTTTAAAAAGTTCAATTTAAACCAATTGATTTGGATAATTTACTCTGAATTTTAAAAAATTTCAGCTAAAAGATATACCTGATATTTAAGAAATCCGATAACAAACATTGTGTATCGCGTATATTAAAAATTCAATATTCTAAGACTTTTGTTTTTGGAGTTTTTAAAAATCTGGTATATAGTAGGTTTTTAATTGTGTGTGTGGCTTTTTTTAACTAAGTTTTTTGACATTATTAACATAATAATAATACAATATAAAAATACATTAAAATATGACTTAACATTCAAACGTGTTATTATGATCACAACCTTAGAAAATGACTTAATATTCAAAAGTGTCGGTAAGATCACAACCCAACAAAATATATACATATAATTGTAAGCATACAACAATATCAATACAAAATAAATTATGTTGACTTCCTTACTTCTTATTCTCAGTGTCTTATATGTCTTGCGTATGTTGTTTCTCATGTTTTTGCACCTTCACTACAATTATGTCTCCAACAACAGTGATGAGAGGCAATGGGCAATCAGGTTTCAACTTCAACCAAACACAATGACCATTGTTAACAAAATCAATTACAATAAACTTATGTCTACTCGCATACATATATGGAAATTCAGATGCTACAGGTGGGAAGAAAGTGATGTCAAGGTTATTGGAAAATGACACCAATATCACATTGTATCTAGAAGCAATAGGATAACCCATATCATGAATCATCATAGATTTCTCATGATCTTGAACACCAAAGCTAGATACTCGCAACTAAATCATAACTTCAAAGACCATGTCATATAACACCTTGGAATTCAACAGACTGTTTAGATAAACTTCGCCATCTAACTGCATCCGAACCAAGGACCATGACTCTTGACCCCATCAAAGTGAAGCTTCAATAGCACGAAAACCACAATTCTCATTCAGGCTCTTCATCTATAATATTTTCAACGTAGTCATAAGAAAATAGGAAATTAACACATGTAAAATGTCTGCAAGACTTGCAAGACTTGCAAGACGATTGACTTGATAAAGTTTTACTAGATGATCTTCGTCGTCTGGCTTCTCTATGAGGCCTTAATACTTCCAATGCAATGAGTCACAATGCACATCACTCTCTTGCCCCCTTTTACTCTTCTTTGTAACTATAATATGCAACCTAATATATGGGGGATGAATTAATATGTAACTATAATATGAGTGCATGGATATATAGTTCCCAAAGTTTTTTCTTCAATGCCCTCTGGCCAACGATATCCAAGGTACATAAATACCACTTCAACTTTTTACATTCTTCTTCTAAGTCCAACTATGTACCATTCTCTTCTTTATTGACTTCATGATCTTCAATGTGTAATTTCTCCTAACACACACGAATTGATTATAATGGAATAGGGTAACCTTGTATCTGAAGATCTGTAATTTAACATACACAAGGTAACTCGTTTGTTTCCCTAATGAAGCAACCTCGCACAAATTTTTTATAACCAACTATTTTTTCCCTTTCCAACTCCTTTGCAATGCGTTGTATGAATTGGCTTGATACGAAGCCGTGTAATCTTGAGGAAAATGGAGTGTTATACCAATGCTCAATGTTGGCAACATTTTTTTTAAACAATTTTCTGATTGCACCTACTTGCAGGTTTAACACGGTGTTCACAACATCCCAACATCTACACAAATCCCCTCAACTAGTATTCAACATGTTTTTAAGTTTTAATGAGAAAAATCAACCCTATAAAAAACAATAGAGAAATATGTAATAAATAAATTTATAAATATTTGCATAATAAAATCAAATTCACAAGGATGTACCTGTCTGTTGTTGTGTTCCCAAAATGAGTGACTCAATTAGTCTGTACAATAACAAACTTTTCATTATAGAGTGTCAACCATGTTTCGTGCACGTAGTCAACAATTAAAGGGATATAAGCACATATTACCTTAAAATATTACAAGTGTTGCTCAAACTCAAACTGACTCTTTGAATACATAACCTTGTTGCATAGATTCTTAACATGATTTTTCCTGTTAGATCCAACATACTCTTTGTACTTCATACTAACATTTTTTCAAATATGGAACATACATAACATATGAAATGAAGACAGAAACAAAACTTCTATTGCATTAATCAAAAGAAGTTCTTGATCCGTCACCATCACCTTAGGAAGCAACTTCTTGGATATGAACAACTCCATCATCTTCTCTAGTGCCCATGTGAATTTTTCCTCTCTTTCATGTTCCAAATAAGAAAACCCAATCGAAAATGTCAACTTTGTTGATTTAACACCAACAATCTCAATTATTGGGAGCCGTTACATGTTTGTTTTATATATATAGTAAAATATCAACACCAAATGAAACATGTTCAACAACTTCACAGACTCTAGATGTGTCCAGAATATATCAGCAACAACTTCTAGTTCCTTCATGTTTTTGGTTCAACACATGTATTTCTCATCATGAATTAGTTTCAACATATGTTGCATTTTTGGGAATGGACCCCTGGTGGTAAACCGACATGTAGATCTTCCCTTATACACATGTGTTGTACTCGTAAGGTTATTATGATCTCTATCTTTCAAAGAGGTCACTACGTACCTCGACGTTGTGTTGTATTTTGTCATTTAATTCACAAATGGTCTTTTACGAGGTTTGAAACGACCTAATATGTCATGACTCACTAAATTCTTAACTAGTTCATAATTTTGAATACTCATTACTACGAAAAACATCTCCTACCTTGGTTGAAAACAAGAGTTTTACCTTTGTTTCATAGGTGGGATAACGAAGGGCGTCATAAAAAAGTTATAAAATTTCCCCTCAATTTTAGATACATTGATGGATAAATTACACTGATAATGGGTTTGAACCCGAGCATTAGGAATTTGGTATTTTATTGGAAACACGTCATTTTTCCTATCAATTTTAAGAATACCCGAGATGATATATATATATATATATATATATATATATATATATATATATATATATATATATATATATATATATATATATATATATATATATATATATATATATATATATATATATATATATATATATATATATATATATATATATATATATATATATATATATATATATATATATTCACATTTTCATTGAAATACAAATTTTCCTAGTTTTACATTATTTTTGTTTAAATCTACAGGTACAATTTTGAAAAAGAATCTTGAAACATCTTTATCATCATCCTTGTAAATTATGGTGAAGATCAAATGCTGGAATTTTTTGCATATCTGTATATTGCAATATGTTCTCTATTGCTTCATATTTATTTATTTCTGATATAAAATTAACAACGCTTAGATAGGGAAAATATATAATCAATTTATAAAGACAAGAGATTATATAAAAAACACAAACCTTGCACCATATTTTCTGCTTTTGCAATCTATCACAAAAACTATTTCCACGCTTCTTTTAGTTTCACTTTTTTTTAATTCCTAATGTTTTTATTACAAATGTTTGTGATTTAGACAGTTTGTGATTCAAATATATAGTATGGCATTCGCATTCTCAATGGTTGTCGTGACTGTTTCACGCAGATCACTAATGTTTCTTGGGGATTAATGTGTTAACAATGTATTGAGCATTGATCCTCAATAAATAGATAACAAAGATTTATTTGTGGATGACAAAGATATAGTGACACAAAATTGTCTTACATGTCTCGTCGGTTGAAACAAAAACCGAGGTAAAATAGGGACTTATCCCTTCAATTTCTAAGCCTACCGAGGTAAAATGTTGTTTCCTTTTTCAAATTTTTATCATTCACCAATTTCTGTGTGTTGCAATAATCAAATAAAGGACTATATTCAAAACAAATTGCAGCAAGATTAAGAATAAATTTCTTAATATTATCAACTGAAGAAAGAAATATATTATAGAATATTTTCTTTGGTTGAAAATATTGGAAGGTAATTCTAAAGTATAACAATATCAACAACAATGACGATGACGACAACTACAACAACAACAACGACGACGATGATGACGATGACGAAAACAACAACAACAACAACAACGATGACAAAAAAAAAACGAAAACAACAATTAAAACAAAGACGATGACAACAACAACGATGACAAAAACAATCACAATAACAACACCTTATGTTTAAAATCCGCTGTCTATCTCTAAATAACTCAGATTCTATAACCTTATGTTTATAACATGACTTAAGAGTTCTAAAAAGAAAGAAAAAACCATCATAATTAAACCCCCATTCTTGTATTTTTCTCACCTTCACCCATCGTATCTCATACCTCGCACAATGCGTATTTATATATTATCATTTATATTATTTTATAAAAATTAATTTCTACCAATTTATAAAAAATATATCACTAATAAACTATTCAATATTTTAATATAAGTGTTTGTTTGTTTAATAGTTCAACAATAAAATCTTTGGATTTATTTTTTAATAGAAATGTGAGTAATGAGTACGAGTATGTGTATTTAGGTACCAATATACGAGTACAAGTATAAATATTGATGCCAAGATGAATACATACTCGAGTTTAATTTTTTAAAGACACATGTATGAGAATGAGTACTATAGTACCCTACCCAAACTATATCCATTATCATTCCGATAGACAGCAACGTATAAAAATACATCATTTAAGACTATAAAGAAATATTTTGTTCCTTCAATCGAATGTCTCTAGAAAGAACTAAATTGTTTCTATTACTCCTTCTGTCTTAAAATAAGTGTTTTTAAGTCTAAAAAATTTGTCACATGATAAATGTCACGTTGCTTTTTTAATGCAACATTAATTAATTTTTTTTTATCAATCTTATCACTAATAAATATTACCCACGCTATTTTTAAGTCATTACATTTCAATGTACATTTATGACGATGAATATGATAAGAGTTGCACGTTGAACAATATATGACTTACATGTGTTTATAAGTGAGAATAACCCCCACCTTAAAGTTGGTTTTTTAAGGGAGGAGTTAGCCTCAACCTACACATTCTAAGATGACATCATAGTTTGGTTTAAGATCTATTGCACCACATGCTATCAAGTTTCTACTATCTCGTCACCCACCATATACATCCATGCCCTAGATGTCCTAAGCATGAGGAAATGTAACCAATAAAAATTATGAGTTTTATAAAATTATTATATTAATTTTTTTTACATACATAGATTTCTGTCAAAAATTGACCCTAAACCAATAATTTATACTTATTTAATTGAATTAGCACTTATCAGTTGTGCTACCCTACTAAGTCGCCTTAAAAAAAACTTTTATTTGAGACGAAAAGAGTAATAACTTTCCATCTTAATTTTTTTATATAATTTTTTTTTGATTAAATAAAACAAATTCTATCGGATTAATATAAGATATTGAAAATAATTCAAATTCGTTAACATTAGAAAGGGTGAATTTGCGAATAAACTCACCACCCTCAAATTTGGACTCGTTTGTTTCAATTTTAAAAAATAATTCTTATAATATTATATATTTTTGTTAATTTTTTTTTATAAATTAAATTATCATTTGATTTAAATAATTATTCATAGTGGTGCTCGTTTGATTCAAATAATTATTCATAAATATTTTGGGTATTTTATCATTTTGTTTGTAAATTTTTTTAAAATTATATAAATTTTAAATTAATTTAAATAATTTTTTAAAAAAATAATTTTTATATATATGTTTTTAAAAAGTATATATGTTGTTCCTTTTGAATTGGCTGCATTAGGCAAAACAACCTATGTACTAGATGTATTTTAGGCAACATGTGGAACAAGATGTTCCTGCATGAAGAGTTGTTAGCTAAAGTGCTTGACATAACTAGTTTGGCAAGAGCTATTTGGGTAAAGTGCTTGACAGGACTAGTTGCAAGAGCTGTTTGGCTAAAGCACTTGACAAAACTAGTTAAGAAATGAGCTTAAGGTTTAGGTTCTGATGACTTTCATAAGTGTTGAGGTGCTAACTTCTTCAGATGATAGAGTTTTGCTTTTGGGAAAAAGTTTGTGTTGATAATCCAAAATCAACTTGAAAAAATTTGGATTTGATTCATTCAAAGAAGATTTGATTGAATGTACCTTCAAGGAAAGTTTGGTCCAAGAACTACTCTGTAACACCCCGAATTTAATCGGAATATTTTAATTAAGTATTTAATTAAGAATGTTCAATTTTAGTGATTTTGAGTTGATTAATGAAGTATTGGAAATAATGTGCATTTGGAGTGTTTATTTTGATTAATAGCATATAATATTAATTTATTAGTATTATTATTAATTAAAATAAAAATAAGGAGAATAAGGGTAAAATGGGCATTATGAAGAGTTAGTAAGGGTGATGAGGGAAAAACCCAATGTGTAAGGCCTAAAGCTAGATTTGACAAAACTGAGTTCTGAAAGGAAAAGGAAATTCATTTTGTGTTAACCGTGGAATTGTGGCCAGAGCTCTGAAGAAAGTTCGGAAGCAGAAATCCCAAGTGATCGTGAAAAGCTGTAGATTCGACTAAGGTATGGGGAGTATTGCTTTTCATAGTTTTCTATGTATGACTTTCGGTGTGTTTATGGTTGATTTAAGATTTAAGGTATTTTGGGTTGGTTGTGGGAAAATAGGAAAAATAATGCTTTGAGGTTATGGTTAATGGTATGTAACACTGAATATTGATATGAGAAAGGAAACCTTAGGCCTTTGTGGCCAAAACCGTTATATGTCTGCCCATATGGGATAGAATATTTGATATTTGAAATTACGATGCCTTCGGAGCAATTGTAAGGAAATTGACGGTAGACCCTAGAGGTTAGTGATTAGTATTCTTGACCCTTTGAGTGTAGAGATGAGAAATAATGATCTTTGCCTTCGTGGTCAAAACCTTGGATTGTGATATGTTTGACCCTATAGGAATAAGAATATTCAAATGTGAGTAACTCTGAAGTACTTAGAGTAATTGCAGGAAATAGTGTTTTAGGCGTTGCAAATGTTTCCAGATGAGCCTAATAGACCATAGAAGTTGTGTTGTTATTGCCGTGTAACCTTAGGAATGTTTTAGTGATGTTTTGGGTACGTTGAGTGAGTGATTCGTAAGAATAATTGAGTAAAAATCAGTTCCGGAGCGTAGCAGCGTCTTTCTGTCCGTCACGACTGTTCATGTTTTCGGTCGAAATTGTTTTGGACGTAACTTTGGATCCGTAAGTCCGTTTTGACCCCGTTCAAAAGCGTTGGAAAGATAATGAACAGAGCTATAACATAGGATAGATAATGGAATTGTTTTCCCAATATTTTTATATCTAATTATGTTTGAGAAGTCAATTGTGTATATGTTTTAGTAACGAATCATGTTCTGGTTCAATGATGTCTTAATGTTTTGATTCTGTGATTTCTGTGATGGGTTGCTGTGATTATGACGGTGAGTTTTGCGTGAGATGTACATGATGTTAAGATGATTTCTATGATGTATTGGTTGAATTAATATGATGAAATAATATGAGGAATGATGAACTATGTGATAACATGATGAATGATGAATTATGTGATAATATGATGAATGATGATGCACCTTATGCTGTATTGTGAGGATTATTATTGTGACGTGTGCATCATACATTCATTTGCATCCGGACTTCGGTTCAGGACCTCGATTATTATGCCTTCAATCCCACTGTGTGGATGTGAAGTGTTGTGACGTGCTCTGATCCTATTGATGGGGATCTATGGAGGGTTGATGACCTAGTGTCCATCGAGCTGTGATGATTGGTACCACATGCATTGAGTAGTGTCGCATTGCATTTATGAGTCTTTTTGTATAAATTATGACGTTGTGGCCTTTGAGCATATTTGAGGAATATCAATGTGTTGAATATAAATATGACGCCGTTTATGCATTAATTATTATACATTGATTATTATGAATTGTTTTACTCACCCTGCCTGTTTGAATGTTACCTCCACGTGGGTAACGTGCAGATGATGCAGTTTAGCTGTGGACGCCGTTGAGGAGTACTTTTGAAGTTTTTGAGTATTTTAGTCTTTTGGTCAGCCTAGAGGGTCTTGCTCTGATATGTAACATCGGGTTGGGTTCCTTGAGTTGATTTTATACCGTTGAAGTCATTTTGATTTAATTTCCCTTTTTAGGAAACTTTGATTTATGTTTTGAGTTCTGCTCTTTATGATGTTTTGATGTACCTTAAGAAAACCCGTATGTTACGGAGCAGTGACGTGTTTTGTTGACTTTGAGAAATGTTCGCCCTTTCGTGGCATTTTTAATGAGATTTATTTATTCACTCTGATTTTCCGTGTTATTTTGCCTTATTATGTGTTGGGGTAGAAAGGGTGTTACATACTCTACCAAGAATACTTATATAAAGAAGAGTCATTTTGGATGCTCTGGTATAACATGTGGAACACGATGTTCCAACATTTGGGCTGTAAATCAACAAGACAAATGTTTTATATATTGCAACATCGTAAAACTATTGTAGTTGTGGTTCAATATTTTTCTTGTTAAAACACAGATTGGTTCTTAATATATCTCAATGTTTTGATGATAACAATAATGAAATTTTGTATGGAGAAAATATATACTCTAATTTTGTTCAAGTATTTTTGTTTTAGATGACATAATAAATATTCCTCTGAACGGAATATTTCTCTGAACGTTAAGCTACAACACGCAGAAGACTCTGAGCGTTTGGTAAAAAGCGAAGCTACAGAAGGCTCTGAGCGTAGATTATAGAGCGAAGATTCAGAAAACTCTGAGCGTACTAAACTTAACGCTGCAACTGCAGAGGTTCTGAGAATCAAAACACGTAAGGCTCTGAAACATTAGGAACACAGTGATACATTTGGATAACACGGATAACACGTAAGAACGAAGACCTGCTCTGATCTAAAGCGCTCCTCTAGATGAACAGTTTGTTAAAACAATCACGCTAACACTTAGCTGCAGAACTCTAGAAGAGAGTTACTCTGATAAGAAGAAAATGGAACATCATCAGAGGATCTGATGCAGGAAATATTTCCATATTCGTTCATGTAAAAAGATGCTAATCAAGAAAGATTCGTTGCCAAATTCATTGTCTACATCCAACGACACTATTCCTCTTTTCTGTATGGGACATGATTTCAGAACAAAAAGGATATCTCTGAACATTCCTCTCCTGGAAAGAAACAGTCAAAGAAGACAAAAAAGCATCTGCACGCTATTTGAGAAATGAGTGTATTTAAACAAGTTTTCAACAGCAATTCACACAGATAACATTATTCTACAATGAACATATTAGTAAACAGAAAGTTTCATTGATCTTCATTTATGTTAAATCACTGTAGTGAAAAATCTTTTCTAAGAAGCACTTAAACACACTTTATTTTATTATTTTGTAAAAGATCCTTGAGAGACCAAGTTGTGGTCAGTATTCTCGAGAAGACTAAGACAAGTTTGTCTTAGTGAAAAGATTGTAATCAGTTTTTGATTATTGGATTAAGTCCTCTTTTGAAAGAGGCGAAATCACCTTAGCCGGGTGGACTGGAGTAGTTTGAGTTCAAACGAACCAGTATAAAAATACCTGTTATTTTTATTGCCTTATTTGTTTTTGAAAACCCTTATTCAACCCCCCCCCCCCCCTTCTCAGTGTTTTCCTTCCTTCAGGTGGCATTAGAGCACGGTTCTGAGTGCTATCACTTAACAGTGACAGAGGAAAGATCCGGTTGGAAAACTCTTTGATTTACTATAGCTGAATCTTCAAACAACACTAACACTGGGTTGAACAACAAATATGAAGAGAAAGACAGAATCAGCACAAAGCCTCCTATGTTTGATGGAGAAAAATTCGATTACTGGAAGGACAGAATCGAAAGTTTCTTTCTTGGATATGATGCTAATCTCTGGGATATAATAATTGATGGATACACTCACCCCACTAATGGTGAAGGTAAGAAGATTGATAGAAAATCAATGACTGATCAACAAAAGAAAGACTTCAGGAATCACCACAAGGCAAGGACAATTCTGCTGAAAGCTATATCTCATACTGAATATGAGAAAATCACCAATAGAGATACAGCGCATGACATGTTTGAGTCCTTGAAGATGACGCATGAGGGAAACACGCAGGTGAAAGAAACGAAGGCTCTAGCGCTGATTCAAAAGTATGAAGCCTTCAAGATGGAGGAAGATGAATCTGTGGAAACCATGTTTTCTAGATTCCAGATTCTGACTGCTGGATTGAAGGTTCTTGACAAAGGCTACTCCACTTCTGATCATGTAAATCTCAAATAAAAAGCACAAAGTAACCAATTCTAAGGGAAACCAGAAGCCAAAGTGTCAAGGTCAAACTCATCTTTAGGCATCACCAAATAAATTGATTATTAAGGGTGCTCCACCTTATCGAGGGGCAACAAAAACCAATTGAAAATTAAATGAAAATTGATCAACCATGACCCAAACTAGCCCTCAGAACTCCTTCAATCCATCACCTAAGTGGAATAAAAAGTTTGGTCATAGGGGGTATTTGAATGAAGGTCAATGGCCATGATCAAGCTAGGGTATACACCATAAAACACTTTGGAAATTAAATTCCAAATAAAATATCAAAACAAAAGGAAAATGAAAATAAAAATATTGGAAAGTTAATTAACATTTCAAGGTGTTAGAAAAATATTTTTGCTGAATTTTCTGATGATTGGAACTATTTTTAATAATGAAAAATGAAAACAGAAATGAAAATAAAAATAAAATAAATGAACAACCATGGGGGGTGTACCAGCAAAATCAAAATACACTGAAATGCTTTGTAATCATGTTTGGGCCAAAAGCAAGGAGTGTGTGAAGAGAAAATTAAGCCCAACTGACCCAAGGATTCAGAGTTTAATGAAACGTTGCATTTCATTAAACTGATGTGGAGTCAACAAGCCACACACGCACGGTCAAGCGAATAAGCACGCAACACCTCACCAGGTCAAAGATTCAAACCAGTTTAACTCAGTATTGATCAGAGGAATGACCAGACGCCGGAGCTAGGGCTCCGGTTGTAACGCTCATTTTAATTATTTTTAGTTCCGGTGTTATTTTATTCGTCAACGTGTTTTAGTGTGGGAAGTGGTGAAGAATTGATGCATAATATTAATATTGGATAATTGATAATGATAATAATTAATAATTAATATTAATGTTGATATTAGTATTATTATTATTATTGTTATTATTATTAATAATGGTATTATGAAGTGATAATATTAATTTTTGGAAATTAAAAAAATGAGATTATTAATATAATTGGAATAATAAGGAATTATTTGGGATGAGGGGTAACATTGGCATTTTGGTGGAAATAGAATTGGAAGAAGGAAAAAGAACACACGGGGGAAAGAAGAAGAACACGAGTGAGGAAGAGAAGGACACTGTTCAGCAAGCTTGAAGAGATCATCGAAGCTGTGAAATTGTGAAG
This sequence comes from Lathyrus sativus, assembly GCA_963859935.3. Lineage (NCBI taxonomy): Eukaryota > Viridiplantae > Streptophyta > Magnoliopsida > Fabales > Fabaceae > Lathyrus > Lathyrus sativus. The sequence goes on along the minus strand of OZ012740.1, from coordinate 598,249,768 downwards.
GTTCATCATTATCAGAACTTCATTTGAGGTAAGGGGGGGGATTGATCGGTTAATTGGGTATATTGCATGAAATTGGTAGAAAGGGAAAAATCCCTAATCCCCATAGATAACGATTGTTTGATGTTAATTGTACATGTATGTTGTTGTAATATCGTGTTGGATTGTGTTAATTTCGTTGCATGTGGTTGTGAGAGTCGTTTGAGAGCGGTTGGGGTTTTCGGGTAATTCGAAGTTAATGCCGGAAGTTGGTGAATTGAGCAGAGGTGCGAATTTATCGGGTGAAATCAAGGATAGAGGTGTAATTAGGTTGTGGAACAGTCGTCGGGTATGATCAGGTTTGGCTTGGAGTAGAATCGGCTGAGTTCGGAGCGTGTTGCCGACTCTGAGCTGAGAGTTTATTTTTCTGCAATCGCAGGCATTCGCTGGGCAAATGTGGGGGCGAGCCTTTGCCAGGCTTCGCCAGGAGAACTGGGAAGCGAACGCTGCCAGTAGCTTCTGTTTTGTTCACCAGGAGTTTTGCCGGGGGAGTTCCAGCGAGTGTTTGCTGCGAGGCTTCGCCAGGCGAATGGCCAGCGAGTGTTTGCTGCGGGGCTTCTCCAGGCGAATGCGCCAGCGAGCCCGAAAGTAGTTTGTGTTTTGGCTGCGGTTTCGTGCTGATTTCCTTGTGATTTTGGACCCTTGTTGGTCATGATTGGTGAGTAGCTTATTAGTGAGCTGTGGTGAGTGTATGAAGGACATCGGGACACAATTCTGTGATGTCCATATGGTTATGATATTGCATCGGAGTATGTTATGAGGGATGACGGTGCCGATGAGTGAGATATCTTGATATATGATGAATTATGATCAGTAGGATCGATACGCTTTATATGTGTTGTGGTTAAATACTGTTGTGTGATGGATTATGATCAGTAGGATCGATACGCTTTATATGCGTTGTGGTTAAATACTGTTGTGTGATGGATTGTGATCAGTAGGATCGATATGCCTGGTGTGCATTGTATTGATGTGTTGTTGTGATGGATTGGATCAATAGGATCGATGCACTTTGTGTGCTTGTGCGTATATGCATTATATGATGAGTGGATCAGTAGGATCGCGTGCACTGTGTGTGCCGTGTGGTTATGCATAGTGTCTTGCATAGCATGTGGACATGGTGAATCGTTGCTCGGTGGAGCGTATGCAATTCACTCACGTGCTCAAAATGGGGAGCGTGGACGCGGTGTATGAGTTACTCGTGTGCTCCAAATGGGGAGCGTGGACGTGGTGTGTGATACACTCACGTGCTCCAAATAGGGAGCGTGGAACGCGGTGTATGAGTTACTCGCGTGCTCCAAGTGGGGAGCGTGAACATGGTGTGTGATACACTCACGTGCTCCAGTGGGGAGCGTGGACGGGAATTTGGATCGTTGCTCCGAAGGAGTGTATGTGACCACCCGTGTCCCAAGTAGGGGACGTTGATATGTGATTATATGAGCTCATGAGGAGCGTGGTAAGGATAAATCGTTGCTCAGAGGGAGTGTATGCGATCTATCCTGAGTTGAGTCGGTACCGTATATTGTCGAATCGAGTGCATGTGTTGCATTGTGGTTGTGTGTGTGATTGTTGATGATGGGACAGTAGGTCCGGGTGTGAGAAATATGAAATAATTTATTTATTGTTTCTGCCTTTTATTTCATGTACGTTTATACCGTTAATATTTGATCGTGATTCTCACCCCTTTGTTGTTGTTGTGGTTTGTGCTTCTTCGGAAGTACAGACAATCCAGGTGTTTAGCTAGCTTGGATTGTGGCGTCGTCGTAGGATTGCTCTGATACGTAATGTAACACCCATTTTAATTATTTAGTCATTTTATAATTCTTTTAAATATTATACGTTGGTGTGTCCTTTGGTGGGGGTGTATTTGGTGATGTTTGGTGGGTGTCCCTAATGTGGGAGGACTATTGGTGGTATTTTGGTGTGAAGTATAATAATATAAAAATAATAGTAACATTGGTGGGGTGTTATTATTGTTATTATTATTATTATTATTATTATTATATTTGTTAATATTATTAATATTATTATTATTTTGGTGAAATAATGATATTATTATTATTATTATTATTATTATTATTATTATTATTATTATTATTATTATTATTATTATTATATTTATTATATTTGTTAATATTATTAATATTATTATTATTTTGGTGAAATAATGATATTATTATTATTATTATTATTATTATTATTATATTTATTATATTTGTTAATATTATTAATATTATTATTATTTTGGTGAAATAATGATATTATTATTATTATTATTATTATTATTATTATATTTATTATATTTGTTAATATTATTAATATTATTATTATTTTAGTGAAATAATGATATTATTATTATTATATTTATTATATTTGTTAATATTATTAATATTATTATTATTTTGGTGAAATAATGATATTATTATTATTATTATTATTATTATATTTATTATATTTGTTAATATTATTAATATTATTATTATTATTTTGGTGAAATAACGATATTATTATTATTATTATTATTATTAATAATGAGTATTATTATTATTATTATGATTATTATTATTATTAGTATTATAATATTATTAGTATTAATAATAATATTGTATTATTTTATTAAGTTATTTTATTAATTGGGATTAGATTTAATAAAGAAAATAGAATGTGAAGGGGTGGGGAGAGTGGTACGATACATTTGAGAAATTGAGAAAAAGAGAACGAAGAACGGAAGAGAAAAGGGGAAGGCCAAGAGACCAATTCTAGGAGGATTTCTATCGATCAACCAATTGATAAGGTAAGGGGGGAGAAATTTGATTGGGAATGGTTTATACATGTATAGGGTAGAGGGGATTCCTTAACCCCGTAGGAATTTATCGTTATATAAAGTTTTATATTGGCATGCTATGATTATTGTTGATGTTGGGGGATTGATGAATGCTGATGATGCATTTTGGGGTATATATATATATGGTGATGATAGTAACTGTAATGTTGAGCCATTTTGTTGGATTGTTGATGTTACTGTAGTATTGATCCATTTTGTTGGATTGTTGATGTTACTGTAGTGTTGATAGTAACTAGGAATATAAAACTGATGAGATTATGTGTTGTTACCGTAGTGTTGGCAATGACCATGATTATAGCTATGGGAAAGTTATGTGTTGTTTCCCTATAGTGTCGTTAATGACTATGGTTAGGACCTTGGTGAGATTCAGAGTGACTCTGAAGTGTCGGTAATATACCGTAATGTCGGTTCTAGAGTAGAAATTATAGGATAATTGGTAAGTATAATATCTATTGGCATGTTTGTGATTGTGGATTGATGTTGATGAATTATTGATTTTGGTGTATAGGCTGAGGTGTTGGTTTAGGGAGGTTCTGAGTAACCTCAGAGACTTTTAGTGAGATGTCTGAATTGGTCTCGTGTGATCCTTCTAGCCTTGCTGTAGTGTGAAAATGATGAGTATGGGATATAACTTGTGTACTTGGTGATAGTACGAGTTTCCCTTAATATTGTTGGTGAGCAATTAGTTAATGTATATGTGTGTAGTGATCAGTAGGATCGTGTATCCCCGAGTGGGGGGGGACGTAGTTATATCTGGTGTGATAGTATGAATTCGTTTACTATCTGATTGATTTATATGGTGTTGGTGTAATATATCTATACATATGCATTGTTGTATGATGATATGATCAGGAGGATCGTGTGCACTTAGCGTGCCAGAATATAATAATTATGCATTGGTGTCTTGCATATCATGGTGTTTTGGTGGGATGAATCATGTCTCAGGAGGAGCGTAAGTGATTCATCCGTACTCCTTTGTGGAGAATGGTGGGAGATAGATCATGTCTCAGGAGGAGCGTAAGTGATCTATCCAGGTTCGATTGAATGAACCAATGAGTCGGTACCGCATGCATGGTGTTGAGTTGCATAATTGCATTATAATATGTTATATTGTAATTTGAACAGTAGGTTCGTTATATGGTGTTGTTGGGGTGAATAATTGATGTGTTGGTGTGTTTTACTGCCTTATTACATGTATTACATTACCATTATATTTTTGATCATGATTTCTCACCCCTTTGATGTTGTTGTGTCTGTGCTTCTCCGGAAGTACAGATAATCCAAGTACTTAGCTAGCTTGGATTATGGTGTGACAGTCGAGTCTAGGATGCTCTGATACGTAGCACGGGACTTGGGCGCTTTTATTTGTTTTATGAAGAACTTATATTTTATTTTCCTGTGAACGTATCAAACTTTTATTGGGTTTTATATTTAATATTCCGCTGTATTTGGAGAAAAACCTTTTTATAAGGAAACATTGTTTTCATGTGATATCCCACTTGGGAAATTGGAACTCTGATTTTGTTTATTTATAATGTTTATTAATTTAATTTATTTTGGGAAGTGGGGTGTTACAATTGGTATCAGAGCAGGTCGGTCCGTCCGGCCAGTGTTGTTGAGTCGAGTTGAGTCTGTCCTTTATGATGTAGTTGAATATCTTTTAACTTGGTGTTGTTATGTTTGAGCAGTATGGCAGGAAGGAACGATGCTGCATTGGCTGCTGCTATGCAAGCAATGGCGCAGGCAGTTGCTAATCAGAATCAAACTGCAGATGCCCAATTCAGGAGTTTGGCGTAGTTTCGGAGCAACAAGCCGCCAACGTTTGAAGGAGGAATTCTGGACCCGGAAGCTGCTCAGAAGTGGCTGAAGGCAATTGAGAAGATCTTCAGAATGATGGAATGTACTGATGAGCAGAAGGTGAGATTTGGTACTCACATGCTGGAAGGTGAGGCTGAAGCCTGGTGGGACAATAGTCGCCAAAGATTGGAAGTTGTTGGAACCGCCATTACTTGGGAGGTGGTTCGGAAGGGTTTTTTGGAAAAGTATTTTCTAGAAGATATTCGCAGTGCTAAGGAAATTGAATTCTTAGAGTTGAAGCAGGGTAGTATAACGGTAGCGGAGTATGCTGCTAAATTTGAGGAGCTAGTGCAGTATTGTCCTCACTATAATGTGGAGGGGGCGATGACTTCTAAGTGCTTAAAGTTTGAGAATGGACTGCGTCCAGAGATTAAGTTGGGAATTGCTTGTCAGAAGATCAGGAGCTATCCTGAGCTAGTAAGTAGGAGCAGGATATATGATAACGATAACCGAGCAAGGATTGCGCACTACAAAGCTGTTAATGACCGTAAGGGTAAGCAGAGGTTTAGTGGTACTCCTTATAGTGTTGCTGCTGATAAGGGAAAACGTAAAGCTGTTGTTGATAAGAAGCCTAGAGATGGGAGAGCATCTGCTGAAGGGAAATGTTTTCGGTGCGGTGGTATGGGACACCGTGCTAATGATTGTCCTAATGAAGCCAGGAAGTGTTTTAAGTGTGGGAAACCAGGTCATGTGATAGCTGACTACAGAGCAACCATGCCGACCTATTATAACTGTGGTGAGAAGGGTCATATCAGTACACATTGTGAGAAGCCGAAGAAGCCTCAGACGTCTCCGGCTAGTGGGAAAGTGTTTACCTTAGCAGGGACTCAAGCTGCCAGTGATGAGCGTGTTATCAAAGGTACTTGTATTATCAATAATATTCCTTTGATTGCTATTATTGATACGGGTGCAACACACTCGTTTATTTCTGTGGATTGTGTGGAGAGAATAGGATTGGTGTCGTCTACTCTGGAGAGACGAATGACTATTGAGACACCCTCTATAGGTTCAGTGACTACTTCTTTGGTATGCCTGAAGTGTCCGCTGACTATTTTCGGTAGAGAATTTGAAGTGGATTTGATTTGTCTACCACTTGGTAAATTGGATGTTATTCTGGGTATGAACTGGTTAGAGTTCAACCGAGTCTACATCGACTGTTTTCGGAAGGAATTGTTGTTCTTGACCCCTGAAGAGGAAGCTTTAGCAAGTTCTTTGTCTAATAAAGAATTGAGGGCCTTGTTGGAAGATGAAACTAGAGTGTTTGCTTTATTTGCAACATTATCGGGGGATAGCAAAGTGTCAATAGAGGAAGTAGCCGTGGCGAATGAATTTCCGGAAGTGTTTCCTGACGACATTACGGAATTGCCTCCGACGCGAGAAGTGGAATTTGGTATTGATCTTGTTCCTGGTACGAGGCCTATTTCTATGGCACCGTACAGGATGTCTGCAGTGGAATTGGCTGAGTTGAAGTCTCAGATTGGAGAATTGTTGGATAGGAAGTTTATTAGGCCAAGTGTATCGCCGTGGGGAGCTCCAGTGTTATTGGTGAAGAAGAAGGATGGTAGTATGCGTTTGTGCATCGATTACCGTCAATTGAATAAAGTGACTATTAAGAATAAGTATCCTCTACCTAGGATTGATGACTTGATGGACCAGCTGGTGGGAGCTCGTGTATTTAGTAAGATCGACTTAAGATCGGGTTATCATCAGATAAGAGTAAAAGAAGGTGATGTTCAGAAGACTGCCTTTAGGACTCGATATGGACATTACGAATATGCTGTAATGCCGTTTGGAGTGACTAACGCGCCGGGAGTATTTATGGAGTATATGTACAGAATTTTCCATTCTTATTTGGATCAGTTCATTGTAGTGTTTATTGATGATATATTAATTTATTCTAAATCTGATGAAGAGCATGCAGGACATTTGAGGATTGCCTTGCAAGTGTTGAAAGAAAATAAACTATTTGCTAAATTGTCAAAGTGTGACTTCTGGTTGAGGAAAGTGAGTTTCTTGGGGCATGTAATATCTGAAGATGGAATAGCGGTGGATCCGTCAAAAGTAAGTGCAGTATTGCAGTGGGAACCGCCGAAGACAGCGACCGAAATTAGGAGCTTTCTGGGTTTAGCTGGTTATTACCGCAGGTTTATTGAAGGTTTCTCTAATTTGGCGTTGCCATTAACTCAGTTAACGAGAAAGAACCAAGTCTTTGTATGAGACGCTGCTTGTGAAGAAAGTTTTGAAGAGTTGAAAAAGAGATTGACTACGGCACCGGTGTTAGTGTTACCGACTCCGAGTGAACCGTTTGTGGTGTACTGTGATGCGTCTAAGATGGGATTAGGTGGAGTTCTTATGCAGAATGGTAAAGTAGTAGCATATGCATCGCGGCAATTGAGAGTGCATGAGCGAAATTATCCGACTCATGATCTTGAATTAGCTGCGGTTGTTTTTGTGTTGAAAATCTGGAGACATTATTTATATGGTTCAAGATTTGAAGTGTTTAGTGATCATAAGAGTCTGAGATACCTGTTTGATCAGAAAGAGCTGAATATGAGGCAGAGAAGATGGTTGGAATTTTTGAAGGATTATGACTTCAGTTTGAGTTATCATCCAGGAAAGGCCAATGTAGTGGCAAATGCTTTGAGTAGGAAAGCAATTCATATGGCAGCTCTGATGGTGAAAGAAATTGAGTTAATTGAACAATTTAGAGATTTGAGCATGGTTTGTGAGACTACTGCAGATAGTGTAATGTTGGGTATGTTGCAGGTAAATAATGACTTATTGGATATGATTAGAGAAAATCAGAAGTTGGATGTGAAATTTGTAGATTTGATGCCTGGAGCAGGAAGTGACTCCGATAGTGACTTTAAATTGGATAGTACAGGTGTGTTGAGATTTAGAGGCAGGATTTGTGTACCAGATAATGAGGAATTAAAAAAGTCAATTTTGAGTGAAGGACACCGTAGTAATCTGAGTATTCATCCTGGAGCTACGAAGATGTATCATGATTTGAAGAAATTATTTTGGTGGTCTGGTATGAAAAGAGACATTGCTCAATTTGTGTATGCCTGTTTGACGTGTCAGAAGTCGAAGGTAGAACACCAAAGACCTTCTGGATTTATGCAACCATTAGAGATTCCGGTTTGGAAATGGGATTGCATTACTATGGATTTTGTTACAGGTTTGCCGAATACGGCGAGAGGTTTTGATGCTATCTGGGTGATTGTGGATCGATTGACGAAGTCTGCACATTTTGTACCAATCAACATTAGTTTTCCATTAACGAAGCTGGCGGATATTTATATTCGGGTAATTGTGAAGTTGCATGGCGTTCCGTCCAGTATTGTATCGGATAGAGATCCGCGGTTTACTTCGGAATTTTGGAAAAGCTTGCAGGAAGCTTTGGGGACTAAGTTGAAGTTGAGTTCAGCTTATCATCCGCAAACTGATGGTCAGTCGGAGAGGACTATTCAGTCACTTGAGGATTTGTTGAGAGCTTGTGTGTTGGAAAAGGGTGGTGCTTGGGATACTCATTTACCATTGATTGAGTTCACGTACAATAACAGTTACCATTCTAGTATCGAAATGGCACCGTTTGAAGCTTTGTATGGGAGGAGGTGTAGGACTCCTCTGTGTTGGTATGAAACTGGTGAGAATATGGTGCTTGGACCAGAAATTGTACAGCAGACTACTGAGACAATTCAAATGATTCGTGAGAAAATGAAAGTGTCTCAGAGTAGGCAGAAAAGTTATCATGATAATCGGAGGAAAGAGTTGGAATTCTGTGTAGGTGATCACGTATTCCTAAGAGTTAATCCGATGACTGGTGTGGGTCGTGCATTGAAGTCCAAGAAGCTGGATCCTAAGTTTATTGGACCTTATGAAATTCTGCAAAGAATTGGTGTTGTAGCTTATAGGGTGGCGTTGCCGCCTGAGTTATCGAACTTACATGATGTGTTTCATGTGTCGCAATTGCGAAAGTATGTTTCTGATCCATCTCATGTTATTCAGAGAGATGATGTTCAGGTTCGGGAGAATCTTACTGTTGAGACGATGCCGTTGAGGATCGAGGACCGTAAGATGAAACAGCTCCGAGGGAAAGAGATACCTTTGATGAAGGTAGCTTGGGGAGGTGCTGCAGGAGGCAGTGTGACCTGGGAGTTGGAAAGCAGGATGCGAGAAGCGTATTCGGAGCTATTTCCATCAGGTAATTTTCGAGGACGAAAATAATTAAAGTGGGGGAGAGTTGTAACACCCATTTTAATTATTTAGTCATTTTATAATTATTTTAAATATTATACGTTGGTGTGTCCTTTGGTGGGGGTGTATTTGGTGATGTTTGGTGGGTGTCCCTAATGTGGGAGGACTATTGGTGGTATTTTGGTGTGAAGTATAATAATATAAAAATAATAGTAACATTGGTGGGGTGTTATTATTGTTATTATTATTATTATTATTATTATTATATTTGTTAATATTATTAATATTATTATTATTTTGGTGAAATAATGATATTATTATTATTATTATTATTATTATTATTATTATTATTATTATTATTATTATTATATTTATTATATTTGTTAATATTATTAATATTATTATTATTTTGGTGAAATAATGATATTATTATTATTATTATTATTATTATATTTATTATATTTGTTAATATTATTAATATTATTATTATTTTGGTGAAATAATGATATTATTATTATTATTATTATTATTATTATTATATTTATTATATTTGTTAATATTATTAATATTATTATTATTTTAGTGAAATAATGATATTATTATTATATTTATTATATTTGTTAATATTATTAATATTATTATTATTTTGGTGAAATAATGATATTATTATTATTATTATTATTATTATATTTATTATATTTGTTAATATTATTAATATTATTATTATTATTTTGGTGAAATAACGATATTATTATTATTATTATTATTATTAATAATGAGTATTATTATTATTATTATGATTATTATTATTATTAGTATTATAATATTATTAGTATTAATAATAATATTGTATTATTTTATTAAGTTATTTTATTAATTGGGATTAGATTTAATAAAGAAAATAGAATGTGAAGGGGTGGGGAGAGTGGTACGATACATTTGAGAAATTGAGAAAAAGAGAACGAAGAACGGAAGAGAAAAGGGGAAGGCCAAGAGACCAATTCTAGGAGGATTTCTATCGATCAACCAATTGATAAGGTAAGGGGGGAGAAATTTGATTGGGAATGGTTTATACATGTATAGGGTAGAGGGGATTCCTTAACCCCGTAGGAATTTATCGTTATATAAAGTTTTATATTGGCATGCTATGATTATTGTTGATGTTGGGGGATTGATGAATGCTGATGATGCATTTTGGGGTATATATATATATGGTGATGATAGTAACTGTAATGTTGAGCCATTTTGTTGGATTGTTGATGTTACTGTAGTATTGATCCATTTTGTTGGATTGTTGATGTTACTGTAGTGTTGATAGTAACTAGGAATATAAAACTGATGAGATTATGTGTTGTTACCGTAGTGTTGGCAATGACCATGATTATAGCTATGGGAAAGTTATGTGTTGTTTCCCTATAGTGTCGTTAATGACTATGGTTAGGACCTTGGTGAGATTCAGAGTGACTCTGAAGTGTCGGTAATATACCGTAATGTCGGTTCTAGAGTAGAAATTATAGGATAATTGGTAAGTATAATATCTATTGGCATGTTTGTGATTGTGGATTGATGTTGATGAATTATTGATTTTGGTGTATAGGCTGAGGTGTTGGTTTAGGGAGGTTCTGAGTAACCTCAGAGACTTTTAGTGAGATGTCTGAATTGGTCTCGTGTGATCCTTCTAGCCTTGCTGTAGTGTGAAAATGATGAGTATGGGATATAACTTGTGTACTTGGTGATAGTACGAGTTTCCCTTAATATTGTTGGTGAGCAATTAGTTAATGTATATGTGTGTAGTGATCAGTAGGATCGTGTATCCCCGAGTGGGGGGGGACGTAGTTATATCTGGTGTGATAGTATGAATTCGTTTACTATCTGATTGATTTATATGGTGTTGGTGTAATATATCTATACATATGCATTGTTGTATGATGATATGATCAGGAGGATCGTGTGCACTTAGCGTGCCAGAATATAATAATTATGCATTGGTGTCTTGCATATCATGGTGTTTTGGTGGGATGAATCATGTCTCAGGAGGAGCGTAAGTGATTCATCCGTACTCCTTTGTGGAGAATGGTGGGAGATAGATCATGTCTCAGGAGGAGCGTAAGTGATCTATCCAGGTTCGATTGAATGAACCAATGAGTCGGTACCGCATGCATGGTGTTGAGTTGCATAATTGCATTATAATATGTTATATTGTAATTTGAACAGTAGGTTCGTTATATGGTGTTGTTGGGGTGAATAATTGATGTGTTGGTGTGTTTTACTGCCTTATTACATGTATTACATTACCATTATATTTTTGATCATGATTTCTCACCCCTTTGATGTTGTTGTGTCTGTGCTTCTCCGGAAGTACAGATAATCCAAGTACTTAGCTAGCTTGGATTATGGTGTGACAGTCGAGTCTAGGATGCTCTGATACGTAGCACGGGACTTGGGCGCTTTTATTTGTTTTATGAAGAACTTATATTTTATTTTCCTGTGAACGTATCAAACTTTTATTGGGTTTTATATTTAATATTCCGCTGTATTTGGAGAAAAACCTTTTTATAAGGAAACATTGTTTTCATGTGATATCCCACTTGGGAAATTGGAACTCTGATTTTGTTTATTTATAATGTTTATTAATTTAATTTATTTTGGGAAGTGGGGTGTTACACGTAACACCGGGGATTTTTGGGAGTTTATTGTCTATTGTTGATTGTGTGTGCCCCTGTGGCGTATCTGTTTTTTTTTGTGGGATATGTGTTGATATATGACATTATGTATAATTTGGACAGATGGCCGATTGTTTTAGGTGATAATATTGATGATATGGATCATGTATATATGTGATATGTGGTTTATGATAGACTAATCTTATTTCCGCTGCGATATTATTGAATATCTATTTTTGAAAAAAATGATTTTGTGGACTTTGTTGAAATTGTGACATCCCGTTTGGGAAGAAACTCTGATGTGTGCTTATTTTAAGTGTTTATTTTTTATTTTGGGAATCTGGGTGTTACAAGTTGGTATCAGAGCAGGTCGGTCCATCCGACCAGTGTAGTGTTTTGAGTCTGTCTGTAGGATAGAGTTGGTTATTCTCTGTTAACCTGTTGTTGTTGTTGAGCAGTATGGCTGGGAGGAATGACGCGGCGTTGGCTGCGGCTATGCAGGCTATGGCTCAAGTGGTGGCCAATCAGAATCTGGCTGCGGGTGCTCAGTTCAGAGACTTGATGCAGTTCCAGAGCAACAAGCCACCCAAGTTTGAAGGTGGGATTCTGGATCCGGTAGCTGCACAGAAATGGCTGAAGGCGATAGAGAAGATCTTCAGGACCATGGGGTGCAGTGACGAGCAAAAAGTGAGATTTGGTACTCACATGCTTGAGGGAGAGGCCGAGGCTTGGTGGGACAATTTCTGTCAGAGGATGGAGGCTTCGGGGACTCCGATTACTTGGGAGGTGGTTCGATCTGGATTTCTGGAGAAGTATTTTCCAGAAGATATCAGAAGTGCTAAAGAGGTGGAATTTTTGGAATTGAAACAGGGCAGTATGTCGGTAGCCGAGTATGCGGCTAAGTTTGAGGAATTGGCTCAGTATTGTCCTCATTACAATACTGAGGAAGCGATGACTTCTAAGTGCTTGAAATTTGAGAATGGGCTGAGGCCGGAGATCAAGATGGGGATCACATGTCAGAAAATCAGGAGCTATCCTGAGTTGGTGAGTAGAAGTCGGATCTATGGCAATGATAACCATGCGAGGATTGCACATTACAAGGCGGTGAATGACCGCAAGGGTAAGCAGAGGTTCGGTGGTACACCTTACAGTGTGCCAACCGGTAAGGGAAAGCAAAATGCTGTGTCTGATAAGAGATTCCGAGAGAGGAAGGCATCGTCAGATTTGAAATGTTATCGGTGTGGTGTCGCTGGGCATCGTGCTATTGATTGTCCTCAAGAGATTAAGAAGTGCTTCAAGTGTGGGAAGTCGGGCCATGTGATGGCGGATTGTAGGACTAATATGCCTACTTGTTATAATTGCGGTGATAAAGGCCATATTAGCACTCATTGTGAGAAGCCAAGGAGGGCGCAAGCGCCTCAAGTCAGCGGTAAAATGTTTGCGGTGGTGGGTACTCAGTCGGCGGACGAGGAGCGTTCGATCAAAGGTACATGTTTTATCAATAGCATTCCTTTGACTGCTATGATTGATACGGGTGCGACCCACTTGTTTATCTCTGTTGATTGTGTGAAGAGGTTAGGTTTGGTGCCCACTACTCTTGAGCGGCAAATGACTATTGAAACTCCCTCAATTGGTTCAGTGACTACTTCGCTAGTATGTTTGAAGTGTCCACTGACTATCTTTGGCCGAGACTTTGGTGTGGATTTGATCTATTTGCCACTTGGTGGTTTGGATGTTATACTTGGTATGAACTGGTTGGAGTTCAACCGAGTGTACATTTATTGTTTTCGGAAGGTGTTACTATTTTTGACTCCGGAAGAGGAAGCGTTGGCAGATTCTTTGTCCGGTAAGGAATTGAGAACTTTGTTGAAAGATGAAGCTCAGGTGTTTGCTTTATTTGCATCACTGTCTGTTGACAACAAGGCATTGTTGGATGAGTTAGCCGTTGTTAATGAGTTTCCGGAGGTGTTCCCGGATGATATTACAAAGTTACCTCCGAAGAGAGAGGTTGAGTTTAACATTGATCTGGTACTTGGTACGAGGCCTATTTCTATGGCGCCGTACAGGATGTCGGCAGTGGAGTTGGCCAAGTTGAAGACTCAGATTGGAGAGTTGCTGGATAGGAAGTTTATCAGACCTAGTGTGTCACCGTGGGGAGCTCCAGTGTTGTTAGTAAAGAAGAAGGACGGTAGCATGCAGTTGTGCATCGATTACCGTCAGTTGAACAAAGTGACCATCAAGAACAAATATCCTCTTCCAAGGATTGATGATTTGATGGACCAGTTGGTGGGAGCTCGTGTGTTCAGTAAAATCGACTTGAGGTCGGGTTATCATCAGATCAAAGTTAAGAAAGGTGATATTCAGAAGATGGTGTTTAGGACTCGATATGAACATTACGAGTATGCGGTAATGCCTTTCGGAGTGTCTAATGCGCCGGGTGTGTTTATGGAATATATGAACCGTATCTTCCATTCTTATTTGGATCAGTTTATTGTCGTGTTCATTGATGACATACTGATTTATTCTAAGTCTGAGGAAGAGCATGCAGAGCATTTGAGGATTGCTTTGCAAGTGTTGAAAGATAACAAGTTGTTTGCTAAGTTATCGAAGTGTGAGTTCTAGTTGAAGACTGTGAGTTTTCTGGGGCATGTTATTTCGGGTGATGGTGTTTCAGTAGACCCTTCGAAAGTTAGTGCGGTGTTACAGTGGGAACCACCGAAGACGGTAACAGAAGTTCGAAGCTTCTTGGGTTTAGCTGGTTATTACCGAAGATTTATTGAAGGCTTTTCTAGATTGGCTTTGTCGTTGACTCAGTTGACGAGGAAAGATCAAGTGTTTGTGTGGGATGCTGCGTGCGAAGAAAGTTTTGTGGAGCTGAAAAAGAGATTGACTTCAGCGTCAGTGTTGGTGTTACCGAATCCGTGTGAGCCTTTTGTGGTGTATTGTGATGCATCCAAGATGGGATTGGCAGAGTTCTCATGCAGAATGGAAAAGTGGTAGCTTATGCGTCGCGGCAATTGAGGGTGCATGAGCGGAATTATCCTACTCATGACCTTGAATTGGCTGCGGTGGTTTTTGTTTTGAAGATCTGGAGACATTATTTGTATGGTTCAAGGTTTGAGGTGTTCAGTGATCACAAGAGTTTGAAGTACCTGTTTGATCAGAAAGAGTTGAATATGAGGCAGAGAAGATGGTTGGAATTCTTGAAAGATTATGATTTCAGTTTGAGTTATCACCCAGGGAAAGCGAATGTAGTTGCAGATGCATTGAGCAGGAAGGTAATTCATATGTCAGCTTTGATGGTGAAAGAGATGGAGCTTATTGAGCAGTTTAGATATTTGAGCATGGTTTGTGAATTCACAACAGATGGTGTGATGTTGGGTAAATTGCAAGTGAAGAATGATTTCTTGGATATGATAAGAGAACATCCGAAGTTAGATGTGAGACTTGTGGATTTGATGCGAGGAGCCGGAAGTGACTCCGGTAGTGATTTTAGGTTGGATGATGCAGGTGTGTTGAGGTTTCGGGGCAGGATTTGTGTGCCGGATAATGATGAGCTGAAGAAGTCGATTTTTGATGAAGGGCATCGTAGCAGCCTGAGTGTGCATCCAGGAGCTACGAAGATGTATCAGGATTTGAAAAAGTTGTTTTGGTGGTCGGGCATGAAAAAGGACATTGCTCGTTATGTGTATGCTTGCTTGGTATGTCAGAAATCAAAAGTGGAGCATCAGAGACCTTCTGGGATGATGCAACCGTTAGAGATTCCGATTTGGAAATGGGATTGTATCGCCATGGATTTTGTTACAGGTTTGCCGAATACGGCGAGAGGATTTGATGCCATTTGGGTGATTGTGGATCGGCTTACTAAGTCTGCACACTTTTTGCCGATTAGTGTCAGCTTTCCGTTGGAGAAGCTTGCCGAGATCTATATTCGGGTAATTGTGAAGTTGTATGGTGTGCCTTTGAGTATTGTGTCGGATAGAGATCCGAGGTTCACTTCTGTATTTTAGAAGAGTTTGCAAGAGGCTTTGGGTACCGAGTTGGAGTTGAGTTCAGCTTATCATCCGCAGACGGATGGACAGTCGGAGAGGACTATTCAGACTTTAGAGGAATTGTTGCGGGCTTGTGTGTTAGAGAAAGGTGGTACGTGGGATACTCATTTGCCTTTGGTTGAGTTCACGTACAACAACAGTTACCATTCCCGTATCAGGATGGCGCCATTTGAAGCTCTTTATGGTAGGAGGTGCAGAACTCCTTTATGTTGGTATGAGTCGGGTGAGAATGTTGTGTTGGGACCAGAGTTGGTGCAGCAGACTACTGAGACAGTGTAAATGATTCGTGAGAAGATGGAAGTATCTCAGGATCGGCAGAAGAGTTATTATGATAACCGCATGAAAGAGTTGGAATTCAGTAAGGGTGACCATTTATTTTTGAGGGTTAACCCAGTGACTGGGGTTGGACGTGCATTGAAGTCCAAGAAGTTGGATCCGAAGTTTATCGGGCCGTATCAGATTTTGCGGAAGATTGGTGTTGTGGCCCATAGGGTGGCGTTGCCGCCAGAGCTTTCGAACTTGCATGACGTGTTCCATGTGTCGCAACTTCAGAAGTATGTACCCGATCCGTCTCATGTGATTCAGAGGGATGAAGTCCAAGTTAGAGAGAATCCGACTGTGGAGACGTTGCCGTTGAGGATCGAGGATCGCAAGAGGAAGCGACTCAGAGGGAAAGAGATACCGTTGGTGCGAGTGGCGTGGGGAGGTGCTGCAGGAGGCAGTGTGACCTGGGAATTGGAGAGCAGGATGCGGGAAGCGTATCCAGAGCTGTTTCCATCAGGTATTTTCGAGGACGAAAATAATTCAAGTGGTGGAGAGTTGTAACTCCCATTTTAATTATTTTTAGTTCCGGTGTTGTTTTATTCGTCAACGTGTTTTGGTGTGGGAATTGGTGAAGAATAGAGGCATAATATTAATATTGGATAATTGATAATGATAATAATTAATAATTAATATTAATGTTGATATTAGTATTATTATTATTATTATTGTTGTTATTATTATTAATAATGGTATTGTGAAGTGATAATATTAATTTTTGGAAATTAAGGAAATGAGATTATTAATATAATTGGAATAATAAGGAATTATTTGGGATGAGGGGTAACATTGGCATTTTGGTGGAAATAGAATTGGAAGAAGGAAAAAGAACACACGGGGGAAAGAAGAAGAACACGAGTGAGGAAGAGAAGGACACAGTTCAGCAAGCTTGAAGAGATCATCGAAGCTGTGAAATTGTGAAGGTTCATCATTATCAGAACTTCATTTGAGGTAATGGGGGGGGGGGGATTGATCGGTTAATTGGGTATATTGCATGAAATAGGTAGAAAGGGAAAAATCCCTAATCCCCATAGATAACGATTGTTTGACGTTGATTGTACTTGTATGTTGCTGTAATATTGTGTTGGATTGTGTTAATTTCGTTGCATGTGGTTGTGAGAGTCGTTTGAGAGCGGTTGGGGTTTCCGTGTAATTCGAAGTTAATGCCGGAAGTTGGTGAATTGAGCAGAGGTGCGAATTTATCGGGTGAAATCAAGGATAGAGGTGTAATCAGGTTGTGGAACAGTCGTCGGGTATGATGGGGTTTGGCTTGGAGTAGAATCGGCTGAGTTCGGAGCGTGTTGCCAACTCTGAGCTGAGAGTTTATTTTTCTGCAATCGCAGGCATTTGCTGGGCGAATGTGGGGGCGAGCCTTCGCCAGGAGAACTGGGCGGCGAACGCTGCCAGTAGCTTCTATTTTGTTCACCAGGAGTTTCGCCGGGCGAGTTCCAGCGAGAGTTCGCTGCGAGGCTTCGCCAGGCGAATGGCCAGCGAGTGTTTGCTGCGGGGCTTTGCCAGGCGAATGCGCCAGTGAGCGCGACAAAAGTTTGTGTTTTGGCTGCGGTTTCGTGCTGATTTCCTTGTGATTTTGGACCCTTGTTGGTCATGCTTGGTGAGTAGCTTATTAGTGAGTTGTGGTGAGTGTATGAAGGACATTGGGACACGATTCTGTAATGTCCATATGATTATGATATTGCATCAGAGTATGTTATGAGGGATGACGGTGACGATGAGTGAGATATCTTGATATATGATGAATTGTGATCAGTAGGATCGATACGCTTTATATGCGTTGTGGTTAAATATTGTTGTGTGATGGATTGTGATCAGTAGGATCGTTATGCTTTATATGCGTTGTGGTTAAATACTGTTGTGTGATGGATTGTGATCAATAGGATCGATATGCCTGGTGTGCATTGTATTGATGTGTTGTTGTGATGGATTGGATCAATAGGATCGATGCACTTTGTGTGCTTGTGCGTATATGCATTATATGATGAGTGGATCAGTAGGATCGCGTGCACTATGTGTGCCGTGTGGTTATGCATAGTGTCTTGCATAGCATGTGGACGTGGTGAATCGTTGCTCGGTGGAGCGTATGCGATTGACTCACGTGCTCCAAATGGGGAGCGTGGACGCGCTGTATGAGTTACTCACGTGCTCCAAATGGGGAGCGTGGACGTGGTGTGTGATACACTCACGTGCTCCAAATGGGGAGCGTGGAACGCGGTGTATGAGTTACTCGCGTGCTCCAAGTGGGGAGTGTGGACGTGGTGTGTGATACACTCACGTGCTCCAGTGGGGAGCATGGACGGGAATTTGGATCGTTGCTCGGAAGGAGTGTATGCGACTGTTGCACCCCAAAATTTGACCAACCGGTTTCCATATCTGGTTTATGTTTCGACGCATTTTGCATTCGCATTCGCGTACTGCATGCATTGCAATTTTCTCAGTCAGATTGATTTTATCGGGATTGCAGCCCCTGGCGTTTCAGGCAGGTCAGGCCGGTTTGAATAAGTGCGTTTTGAGAATTGGTGCTCGTTCCCTGTGTTTTTAGGCCATCTCGGTGCCCGGGTTTCGCTATGGTTGCGCAATTGTTCTCCAATCGATTTAATCGGCTTCCAGGCATTTTTAGGATTTTCTTTTATTTTCCATTTTTTAATGCATTTTAATAGATTTTTTTAATAGATTTACTTGATTTTTAGACATTAAATGGGTTAATATTTTCTTTAATAGAATTTAATAGATTTGTTTAGATTTTTTAAAATAGATATTCCTTTTTTTAAAATAGTTTTAATGGTTTTTTTTAGTCTATTAGATATTAGTTATTTTTGCATTAAATAGAATAGTTTAATATGGATTTTAAATAGTTCTTTTAGATTTTTTAATAAGTTTTGTGATATAGTAAAGAAAAAAAAGAGAATATAATAATGTGAGATCTTAGTTTTAAGTAAATAGTGATAAGTTTTTTTCTATAGAATTTAATAGGTTTATTATCTTTTTCTAGATTTTAATAGTTTTTTTTAATTGATTTTATGGATTTAATATGGGATTTAGATAGTTTCCCTTTTAGATATTAAACAAATTTCTTTCTGTTTTAATAGGTTAATTAGAGTTGATTGTGTTTT
Source organism: Lathyrus sativus (assembly GCA_963859935.3). Classification (NCBI taxonomy): domain Eukaryota; kingdom Viridiplantae; phylum Streptophyta; class Magnoliopsida; order Fabales; family Fabaceae; genus Lathyrus; species Lathyrus sativus. Next base: position 598,230,666 of record OZ012740.1, on the reverse strand, counting down.
GTTAATTAGAAGTTTGATTAGGGTTTTTTAATTAATTTTCGTTTAGTTTTAATTAGGTTAATTAGATTAGTTCACATTTAATACTCATTAGCTTGCATTAATAAGCATTAAGTCTTTTAATCAGAATCATAGTCTAGTGGGCCACATGTCAGTTTTTCGTGGGCCCAGGTCCAAAATTGCCAAGTGTCTATAAAAGAGGATGCCACGCGTGGCTTGTCTCCGCCAGCCACCTCATTTTTTGCATGCACTCAGAGTGTGCCACCTCACCAATCCGTTCACTCTCTCCCTCCACCACTTGGCGCTCATGCAAGTCCCACCTCACACACGTGTCACTCTCCCTCTCCCTCAGATTGCATGGCTGACACCTATCCCCTCACCGGAACTCCTCACCGGCCGACATGCAATTGTCGGCGACCACCCTAACAGTCACCGGTGACCACCCTAACCATCTCCGACCGCCGCCACCACCACCGGAAAACCAAAATTCTCAGAAAACTCATTCGAATCATCATCATCTTCATCTCAGTTTTCCCAGATCCGTTCATAATCTTCAACGGAGTTCTTCATAGATTCATCATGTTCACCATCTTGTTCATCTTTTTTTCTAGAAAAACCCTCAACAACTTCAAGATCTTCATCATTTTCCTCAAGTGTGATTCCAGAAACGCGTCAACCTTCATTACACTTTCAGAACCTTCAAGTGTTCTTCCGCCAGTTTCCAGATCCTTCACCGTTTGAACAATGTTCATCCGTTTCAACTTCAAATCATCGTTGTTTACTCTTTATCAAAAACGTCCGGCTTCACATGATTCCCAGATCTCCAACGTTTTAGATTCCGCGATCAACCTTCAACAAGCAGCTCCAGATCGTCACATGCATGCTCCCGTTCATCGCCAGAACTCCATCAACATCGTGAACCTTCAAGAATCCAACAAGAAACTCCAGATGATTCCAGATTCGTAAGATCATCAGAGATCATCGCCATGATCATCGTATTCACCTAAATCTCCAGAAATCCTCAAGTCTTCAACTAATTTCCTCCAATCTTCATCAACGATCGGCTTCAAGAATGTCAAAGGAATCAATTGATTGTTTCCAGATCGTAATATTTTAGTGTGTTGGTGGCTCATTTGTTCTTGTGCAGGTTTGAAACAAGTTCGATCTTGAGAAGACGAGAGAGAAGGATTTGCGAGAGAGAACGAGAAAGAGAAACGGCGGAGGAAGTGAACAGTGATTTGAGAGAAGAGATTAGGGTTGTGTTTTGTGATACGTGGCTGGGACTGGGCTCCAAGGCCCATTGGTCTTTTTTTGTGTGTAACGTACACCTCCGTTTTGGTGTACTTCCCCCCTCCCCGGGTGTGTGTGTTTGGTTAATGGGTTGGGCCCAAAGTTTTGTTACCCTTTACACTCCCCCTGTATCCTTTACCCCCCCTGCATGATTTTGTTAACTTTTTTTATAATTTAATGGTAAATTCTTTTTTAGGGTAGCTTAACAATTCTTAGAAGATATTAGAGAATATATTTAGTTAGAATATTTCAGCATATTATAGTTTTAGGATATATTTTTCTTCTAGAGATTAATTAGAATGTATTAGTTAGAATATTTTTAATATCCTAGAATATTTTAGTTAGAATATAGTTTAGGATTTAATAGTTACCTTTAAAGAACTTTAGTTCAAAATTTGTTAGGATTTAATATTCTTAGAATATAGTTTAGGAATTAATTCCTGGTTAAGAAGATTTATAGATTTAATTCTTTTTAGGATATAGTTTCCTTAGGAGATTATTATTGCCGTATTTTAGGAGTAGCATTTTATTTCCATTTTGCATTGGATTTCTCCCCTATTTTTGTTTCTTATCCGACTTTATTCTCGATTTTATTTTTGGCTGGCCGTGTGACACGATTCAATTGGAGAATGATTTTCGATATCATTTCTCCATCTTGTCTTTGACACGGATATCAATACGCGACCTCTGAGAGTTTGATTTCTTGTATAAGTCGAACCATGACGGTCTAAGCGTTACATTGTTTTTGATTCGAGCGTCATCATCAAGGATCCAGAGAGGATAAGAGTAGAATGGAGCTTGCGCACATGTCAGGAGCCAACGGAGCTGCTTCGTTCATCATCATCGTCCTATTCAAGTCTTCAGGCAACCGGCAAGTGTTGTGGGCTGCATCGTCAGATACGAAGGAAATGGCAGTTGAGGAGTTTCTTCTCAGGTTCTTGCGTGTGTGTCCCGAGTTTCTTCCCGTTTAGGCGCAGGCCTGCTTCCTCTTTGTTCTCGCCCCGTGCGAGCGAAACCCCTTTTCTCTCGCGTTCAGGCGATCGAGACCCCTTGTCTTGCCCCGTGCAATCGAGACTCGTTTTCCCGTCGAACTACGTTAGCTCTGATCTCTCGTGTCAGACGAGAGTACGTAGGTATAGGATGTCGTATCCTAGCGAGCTCCCTTTTCCCTTTTTCCCCGTTTAGCTGTAGTAGGATGAACTACAGCTGCTCTGATTTCTCATATCTAATGAGAATATGTAGGCATAGGATGCGATATCCTAGCGAGCACACTAACCACTAACCTTTCTGTTCTCTCGCTGCTGTGCGATCGAGACTTTACCGCTGACGACTGACGTTATCCTTTTCTCTTGCCCTTGCGCATTTGAGACCAGACCGTAGTTCTAGTTCCCGTAGGTTCCCATACCTTTCAAACCAGCTTAATCTCTCACTCCTGTGTGATCGAGAACACCCCGTCTAGCCGTAGTTAGCCTGAACTACGTAAGCTCTGATCTTTCACGCTGTGTGGAAGTACGTAGGCACAAGACGCGAAGTCTTGGCGATCCAATTCCCTGTAGTTTCCCGAACTACGATAACTCTGACTTTCTCTCTTGAGAATACGTAGGCATGGAGTGCGATGCTCTATCGAGTCAGTTTCTTTCCGTTTAGATTTAGCAGCCGTAGATAGATTGTTTTGCATCCTTTAGACAAACCAAGCAAGCGTGGATCCCGTCGAGTACAACGGACGTGAGGGGTGCTAATACCTTCCCCTTGCGTAACCGACTCCCGAATCCAGGATTTGGTTGCGATGACCATTCCTTTCCCGTCTTTGCGTTAGGTTTACTTCGAGCGTTTTCTTTCCCTCTGTTGGGATAAATAACGCACGGTGGCGACTCTTCTGTTCAGCCGGCGCCGATTTTCGCAGTAGCGACAGCTGGCGACTCTGCTGGGGACTGCGATGGTTCCTTATGCATTTGGGATCCAACGTCCCTTAAGAGAGTCAATCCTAGCGCTTGTTTGCTTGTCTATTGGGTGTTTATTTTTGTATTTCTATTATCTGTTGCAGTTGTGCTGTTGGGTGGGGGATGTTCCTTTGAGTGAGAAGCCATACCCAGGCTTGAGTGCACCTTAGAATTAGTTGTGTAAATTAGTGGGCGCGTGCATGCTTTGCATGTACTAGTGTCTCGTGAAATCCACGCTCAGACGAGGTTCTCCCGGTTGACTTCTTTTTCAACCCTTTGGGTTGAGGGGGTTGTTGGTTTGGAGGATTGTCGACTCTGGGGACCGATCAATTGGGATTCAGCTAAGTGAGGCCTCTTCAGGATATGATGATGCCACACCTTCTGGGTATCGTATCATCAGTCTTGAAAGTCTGTGACGCTGATGACCGCATAGGATGCCGAACTTGTGTCAGTTTAGGTCCATACTGTTGCACCCTAAAATTTGCTCAACCTTATTCACTTGGTTTATGTTTCAATATAGAGTCATGTACATAGGTTACTCATCTGCATAGCATAAGCATAGCAAGTCATTCAACAGGGAACCAATCATTATTCTCATCTCTAGGAGCCTATCAAGAGGTTATTATTCTAATTCAATCTCATTCAAGTCATCAGAAAAGAAATTGAAACCTAAAGAAGTCATTGGATCAAGCAAGCAATCTATCTCCTATCTGAGGGTATCTGGGGATTATCAAAGAAATTGTGAACTGTGGGCTGAGCATGAGGAGCATCTAGACATCTTAGAGGACTTAGAAAGACATTTGGAGAAGAAAACAAGTCATTGATGTGGTCACAAGTATTGCAGTTGAAGACAGTCAACTAGGGTTTCATCTGGGTCAACCCTGGGTCAACCCTAGGTCAAAGGATTGTTTGAAAGGCATTGAGGGCTATTGAGGAGATGGGGGGGGTTCATCATTTGACATGGAGAATAAGGATAGGTTGTTATGCTAAGAAGAAATCAAGAGAAATCAAGGAGAAGAGGAGTTTCTAAATTAGGGTTTCTATGTAAAATCCCCTAGTTTAGGTCAAATTTCCAAGCAAGATAAGTCAAAATGCAAGCTTCAAATGGATCCTTGGCCAACATGAAACTTGTAGAGAATCTCAAGACCTTTAATTTTAGTGGTGGAAGACATCAAGGAGATTTATAGAACTCAAGTTATGGTCCTTACAAGTTACAGGTCATCTGAGGTATCTGAAATTTTGTCTGTGAAAGTGACTTGATTTCCAAGCAATTTTTACCCTTCAAGGAGATTTAAAATGAATTTTTGGTCAACATAAGAGTTGTTCCTCATTGTCTTAGCTTTCTAGAATGGTATAGTATGCCTTCATATGATTTATGGAACTCTAATTATGGTCTTGGCAAGCAAAGGGTATTTTGGTCATTTGAGAATTACAGGTCATTTTAACCTATGCCCAAAACTCATGCAAGGAAGCTTCAAATGGAAAACTTTACAACATAAAACTTGTTCCAAATGACATTTTGAGTCTAGAAAAGGGACCATGAGAGATTGGAAAGATTCATAGCACAAGGTTTCAAAATTGGTGGATTTAATGAATAAAAATGGACTTAAAAATGAGATTTTTCATATCTTGGCCAAATGAAGCAAAATTATAGGTCATTTTGAATGGAAAGATCATTTTAAAGACATTGGCTAAAGTAGAATTTTGAGCTTAGTTCACATTTTGGGAGTTATCCATGGTTGCTTGTAATGGAAGATACATAAACCAAATCCAAGGGAATTTGTGCAAGGGAAGCTTCTCCAAGTTTCTAGGAGGTTCTAACATCACCTATATATTGATACAAGATGGTTCATGCCATGGTTGGTGATTGCATTTTCTCAAAACCCCAAGTTATACACACTTTCTCCAATTTGCAAAAGCATCACAAACTCTCCCAAATCTCCATCACTCTTCACATTTTCTGATTGAATCTTCATCATCATCATCATCCAAGCATCATAATTCACATCAAGAATTGGCTGAATTGATCAAGAATTGTACCATTCATCTCCATCATCCAATTTGCAAGAAGGTTTCAAGAACAAAATTCAAGGAGTTTGCACAAAAGATATTGCATACAGAATCCATCATCAAGGTTACTAAACAAGTTCCAATCACTGCAAGCATCAGATTCAAAGGTCTCCATAGCTGTTTCCACCATTTTTGCACCAGGTTAGTTTCATTCGAATTGGCTGAATTAGCTAGAATTATGGTTAGTCATTAGGTTAGAATGGTTAAGCATAAGCAGATGATTGATTTTGATGAATTTGGGGAGGTTTCATGAAGGTTGAGTACAGTGCACCAAATCTGTTAGAGCTTGTAACTATTAGGATAAGGCACGAAAATCTTGTTGGATTAGCATGGAATGTAGATTAAGCTAGGATAAAGATTGAAGAGAATTGGAGCATTTGATCACAGGTGTTCATGGTGGATCCTACCTGTTACCTCTATCGGGTTTGTATTTTGAGGGGATTTTAGAAAGAGTTATTATCATGGTTGTGTAGAGGGAAGAAAATGGACCAAGTTTGCTCTTGGAATCGTGTGAATCCATGGAGGTATGAGGGAGAACAGAGGTGTGCAAGATCGTGCATGGTTAGGGTTTTCTGAAACCCTAGGGTTGCTCAAGGTTGAAGATGATGTCTAGGCCACACGATGGGGTTGTTGACCTTGACTGGGAATCTGATCCAACGGACGCGATTTAAAGTGAGAAACGGAGGGAAACTCTGGGCATCAAAACGCCCCGTTTCATTTAAGTGTTCTGAGTGGGCCTTGAATTTCATTACTAATGACACCCCCAATAATCAAGCCCAACGTAAATGAACTGGAATTAATGCTATTTGCACCGTTCTGAGGTTTTTTGGTTTTTTGGTGATATTCTGAAGCGCGCTGGGCCTATCTCTTTATTCTATTCGCACCCCCTGTCCTGTGGCCCACCTGGAAAAATAACTAAGCTCCCTTGCTCTTCATCCCCCCTCCTTTTATTTCTTTATATTTTCATTTTAATTTCTTTTTCATTCTTCATGCATTTTCTAAAAATCATAATAAATCATAAAAACCTTATTTTTCAATAATTCTTTTTGCATAATTTTCTTTAAAGAGTCTAGAAAATTATAAAAAATAAAAATTGCATTTTATTTTTTATTTGATATTTTTCCCATATTTTCCAAATAAATAGCATTTTAAATAGTTTAATTTCATACATAAATTTGTTAATTTTTGTTCTAACCAATGCTTTAATATTTTTTGTCCATTATTTTTAGGTTGATTAATAGACATTGTTATCTTGTAGATACAATTTAGTTCATATTTTTAGGAGTTAGTTTTAGGTGATTAGCTTAGGTGAAAACACCATGAATAAAATTAGGGTTTTAAATCAACTTAGGTGAAATAGTTTAATTCTTTTAGGATAGTTTCATTTGATTTTTGAGGTATGGACTATAGGGGTTATGGGTATAGGATAGTTCCCCTTAGAAATCATTAGGATTCCCCTACTGCTATTAATATACTGTCTATATTTGTCTGACTGGTGTGGTGTGCCCTCTGGGGATTACTGTTTGTCTGTGTGGGTATTGGGATTGTCTGGGGAGTGGGGAAGCTGAAGACTTGTGATGTTGGAGCCAATGGAGATCCAGAGTTTGAAGATCAACTTCCAGAGTGGATGAGGAGATTCTTGCTAGCAGCTGCTGAGGAGATTAGGGTTTAGGAGCTAGGCAGAGCTCTAGATTAGAAAGCTTGTTTCTCAAACATGGAATGCCTTGTCTGCATCCATCCTTTCTCTATGATTCAAAGTCTCTTTCAAATATCCACCTCCTTCCTTTGGAAGGATCAGTGAATATATTTGAAAGATAGAACTTTTGAGAGGAAACTGTCTGATTAATGTTAACAGTTAATGAACCACCCTTGGTAGGTAATTAACTGTCTAACATTCATTCACTTCATCTTGTTGACTGATGATTCTCCTGAGGTGGGAGACTTGAAGAAAAGCCATTGTAGACTGAAGATTGATGATCAAGCCCTTGCTGGAAAGCTGTGTAGATGGAGATTGATGCTTGCTGAAGCTTGTAGCTGATTGGAGATTACTTGAAGTCAGATGTTGATGCAGAGCTGCTGTGGCTGGTTATTTTTGCTGTATTTCATTTCTGATGTATTGATTGGTTTTCCTGGCTGTATTGTTTGCTGTTTACCCTGTTGGGTTGAAAGTGAAGCCTGTTCACTTTTGCCTATTGTTTTCTAGGTTCGAGGTTGAGTGGGACTCCCTTGCCTCGCTTGTATTGTTGCATTCATGCATTTTACTGCTTTACTGTATATATTTGATATTGTTTCTATTTCCGTCTATTCCCTTAGGATCTCTGTTTCTCTCTGTGCAAGAGAGGAGCATGATAGACACTAGGTCTTAACCCATGCATGATAACATTAGGTTAGTTTATTTCCCTTCGCAACCGTAGGTTAGAATTATGTCTCTTCTTCCTCAAAACAAACAGAAAAACACAATAAAAAGTTCAGACACAATAAAAGACACTTCTTCCGTAAAAGAACGTGAACTCATCAAGACGTCATTTTTGTCCGCTGGGACTGTTAATCAGAAAAACCTTTTTCAGAAGGAAATAAAATCAATCAAGACAGACTTGTGTCGTACGTGGCCCGAACTACGTTTGCTCTGATCTTTCATGCCGTATGAAAGTACGTAGGCATAGGATGCGATATCCTAGCGAGCAACCTTCCCCTCCTTTCCCGTAGGTAGGCGAACTACGTTGACTCTGATTTCTCGTTCCAGGCGGGAATACGTAGGCATAAAGTGCGATACTTTGCCGAGTCATTTTATTTTCATTCTCTTTTCTTTTTAACCCCTGACCTTTAGAGTAGATAGAATAACAATCCATACCCGAAAACAAGCGTGGATCCCGTCGAGTACGACGGACGTGAGGGGTGCTAATACCTTCCCCTTGCGTAACCGACTCCCGAATCCAGGTTTTGGTTGCGACGACCATACCTTTCCCGTGTTGTGCGAGGTTTACTCTGAGCGTTTCCTTTCCCTCCCGTGGGATAAATAACGCACGGTGGCGACTCTTCTGTTCAGTCGGCGCTGATTTTCGCAGTAGCGACAGCTGGCGACTCTGCTGGGGATCCAACGTCCCCTGGCTGCTAAGGACTGCGATAGTTCTTATGCATTTGGGATCCAACGTCCCTTAAGAGAGTCAATCCTAACGCTTGTTTTCTCGTCGAGGATTTTGTATGGATTTATATTTCTGACCTTTATTTTCAGCATCGTATATATTGTTATTATTGTTGTATTGGGTTGTGATGGGTGGTTCTATGATTGAGAGATAAGCCGGACCTGGGCTTGAGTGCACCTAGAATTAGAGTAGAAAGTAGTGGGCGCGTGCCGGCTTTGCTTGCATTAGTGTCTCATGAAATCTACACTCGGACGAGGTTCTTCTGGTTGGCTTCTTTTTCTACCCTTTGGGTCAAAGGGGTTGTTGGTCAGCTGAATTGTCGACTCCGGGAACCGATCATTTGGAAGTTGGCTAAGTGAGGCCTCTTCAGGATTTGATGATGCCACTCCTTCTGGGAATCGTATCATCAACCCTGAAAGTCTGTGACGCTGACGACCGCATAGGACGCCGTACCTTTGTCAGTTACTAGGACATCCACCTGTGAGAGGGTTTGGGGTTATGCAGGTAACTAGACCTTCAGACTACCGGTTTGTTCCTTGACCATAGATCCTGGGTATTTATGGAGAGTTCTGAGGTCCGTCAGAGACCAGTTGGAGAGTTCTGAGGTCTGTCAGAGACCAGTTGGAGAGTTCTGAGGTCTGTCAGAGACCAGTTGGAGATGTGTTCTGAGGTCTGTCAGAGGCCAGTCGGAGATGTGATTTGAGGTCTACCAGAGACCAGTTAGGGTTATGGTTTGGGGTCTGGCAGAGACCGTTGTTGGAGCTTTGTTTTAGGTCTATCTGAGACCAGGGTTTGAGGACTTCTATAGAGTCTATCCGAGACTTCTTGATATGGTTCAGGCTATTCAGCCACGGCAGTTGGTCCCTGTTGCATGTTACTTGCATTGCATTGTTTGCATACTCATTATCATTGCATTCCATTAACGTGTGTCTGTGCTGCAGGTACATTTGCATATCCTCCGATTCTAGTGCCCAGATTTCTGAGTGTTGATTATGGCTGGTTTGAGGAAAACAGTTGCGTATAAGCTGCCTTCACCTGATATTACTTCTTTGCTTAGTCTGATATCTCTTGCCGATGAGGAGGTTAGGAGAAGCTTCAGAATGAGTCATGGGAGGTTACTGAGATTAGTCTGCAAGCCCGCTGCTGATGAGATGAACGGGCTATACACCTTGATGCAGTTCTATGACCCCGCATTGAGATGTTTTACGTTTGCTGACTTCATTCTAGGGCCTACCATTGAGGAGTATGTGGAGTTTACTGAGCTACCAGTGCAGAACAAGGTTCCCTTTATTCACTCTGCTGCTGAGCCCAAATTGGAGGATTTAGCCAAAGCTTTGCATATGGACGCTGCAGAACTGTTATTGACTTCTTGGCTTGGGGTATCAGGTTTCTCTCTTGACTTCCTGGTTGGCAAAGCTCAGGAGTATGCCAAGAGCGGATGTTGGGTGGTTTTCAACGCTATTTTGGCTCTATGCATTTATGGAATTGTGTTGTTCCCTAACTTGCCCAATTTCGTTGACTTGGACGCTTTCCATCTATTTGCTGCCGGCAATCCAGTGCCAACGCTGATCGGAGACTTCTACCATTCCTTGCACTACAAGAACGAAAACCGAAGGGGAAAAGTTGTTTACTACTGTGCTCCTTTATTGAATATGTGGTTCAAAAGTCATCTTCCCATGAAGGGATCTTTTGTGGAGAGTGCAACCATAGCTAGCTGGTCAGAGCGCTTGATGAGGCTATCTTCCGAAGACGTCGAGTGGTTTGATAGAGACCTGCTGGGATCCGAGCTTATCTTCAGTTGTTCCGGGTACCCTAATGTGCCGCTGATTGGAAGAAAAGGGTGTATCAACTACAACCCATCCCTGTTGGTCCGTCAGTTCGGATATGCGCTGAAGAACCCGCCCAAAGAGGAAGAAGTACAAGAATCTCTGTACTTCACCGGAGACGTAAAGGGGGAGTTATTGGCCAAGCTGCAGCATGCCTGGACGCGTATTAACCGAAGAGGGAAGTCGTTGTTAGGAAAGAACGATTGTCAGGCCTATACACCATACAGAGAGTGGATCCAGGAGAGAGCCAGTCAGTTGAGGATGCCATTTCCAGATGCACCTATCCTTGTTCCCATTCCGGTAGCAGAGCCAACTACTGTTTCTAGGGAGGCCTACGAGCAAGTTGTGAAAGAAAAAGAAGCCTTGATGAAGATCAACGAAGGGTTAGAGCAAGAGCTAGCCCAGGCACGCAGTGAGAAAAACAAGGCCGTGTATGCTTTCCAACAGCAGATTGAGCTAATGAACAGGTTAGGGGCTGAGTTGACTGAGGAGAGGAAGAAGCGCGAACGTCTGGGGCAAGAGTTCAGAAGCTCCCATGACATGCTTGAATCCAAGAAGAAAGCACTTGACATCGCTCACCGAGAGATCTCTTCCTGCAATAAGACTTGGAATGCCACGCTCACTAACAATAAGAAAAGGGAGGATAAGTTGAAGTAGCAAATCTCCGACCTCGAAGAGCAGTTGAAGTCCAGCATCAAGAAGTGTGAAGAAGAAGTGATGACCCGGTATAGTCTCCAGAACGCACTGAACAAGGCCATCAAAGGCAGAGATGAAGCTGTGTCCCAGAAGCGTAAACTAGAGGACCGCTTCGGAGAGGGGGCATGGGAAGAAACTGCTGAAGACGTACGTCGTGTTCTTAAGAAAAGAAACCAACTTGTTGAAGGACTGCTTGATCGACCAAGTCATCCGGAGACCAAGAAGTTGCTAGAAGAGTACCAGACTTATGGGAGGATCTGATCATTTCATGTAGTAACTTGTATGCTTTATTTGCATAGTGCTGACCATCACCAGGATTGTTGGTTGAGGTCATGCCTTCTTGTTGTACTCTCAGTGATGTTGTCTTCTTGGCTTATTGATTTCTCAGCAATATATGAGGCTTTCTGTGATTCAGCTCCGATCTTTATATTGTTAGCATTGTCACTGCACCGGCACCTTCACACTAGAATCGGGGAATGAATTTCCCTAATGCACAGACACACCTTGCATTGCATTCATATTCATATTGCATTACAGGTAATCTTTGGATGGTGTCTTATTTCCTGCTCTGTACCAGGTACTTTTCAGGATTGCAGATCAGCACCCGCACCGCTATTCTACTCGCACCAACTGTCGAAGAATCATGGATCAAATGCAGAACGAGATGCAAGATGTGCGCGAGAAGCTAGCTCTCTTTATGCAGACCATGGAAGCTATTGCAAAAGGTCAGGAAAATTTGCAAGCCATGGTCCAACCTCTGTTGGCCCGAAATGCTGGTCACGATAACGAGGAGCATCAGTCTGTGCGAGTCGATACTGTTCATGGAGATGGCACTCCCACGCCAGTGGCTCCACCTGTAGTCAATATACCTGCTGCTAATTGTCGCTACTCGAAAAATGCATCGCGCAACGACGGGGAGGCGAAAAAGAAAGGACAGAAGAGTCGCCACCGAACTTTATTTATCCCATGAGGGGAAAGGAAAATATCGAGAAAACCTTAAGAAAGAAATGGATAAGATGGTCTCGCAACCAAGAACGGGTTCGGAAGCCGGTTATGCAAGGGGAAGGTATTAGCACCCCTCACATCCATCGTACTCGATGGGAACCTTTTGTTTGTCGATGTGTGATTATATTTGCTTAAACATTATGCTATAAGAAGTGTGTTTCAAAAGGGTTAAGGGAAAGGTTTAGAAACGGGGAAAAGAGAGATAACGGGGGGAAGAAAGGAGAGAACGGACTCGGTAGGACTTCGCGGTCCTAGGCCTACGTATTCTCAACAGATATGAGAAAGTCAGAGTCGACGTAGTTCGGGAAACTACGGGTGATAGGGGGGATTGTGCTCGGCAAGGATTGTGGCCCTTGTGCCTACGTATCTTTACTTGAACGAAGTAAAGAATCAGAGCAGCCGTAGTTCGGCCTACGGTGTGTTGATGTTTTTTATGGATGATGCTATCGTGCGCATTCTAGCAGTTAGGTGTATTGCTGCTCGCTCGTTGGAGACTTAGGCGTTACCTGTTTGCGGTAGAACGGACGTAACATATCCTTTTGAAAGATTGATTAGTTTTCGCCACGCGGGGCAAGAAGTCACGTTTGATTGATTGGATTGTTTTTTAGGGGGGCGAGACAGGTCCTCGGATAGTAACCCCTACAGGTAGTACCCGATTCGTTGTCTCAAAGCTTTTGTTATAAAAGGGTGTGGCGAACGAGGCGTCTTCGTATTGAGAGACGAGCGTCGAAACCACCCTCACTACAGTGGGCATCCCTATGCTCGGAGAAGGAGAGGTCTACACCCAATCCTCTCTCTTTAATTCAATGCAAAGAGAACTTCGTTCTCTTATTAAAGATGTTTTGGTTTTAAATGGTAAGTGCTTTGCGACAGAGAACCCTACGGTAAACGTCAGCACTCGGGATAGGAGAAGGCCTACGCCTAACCACTCCACGACCATTCAAGTTTTTGTTATGAAAAGATTTGAAAATGCACTCGGTGCAGGACCGAGATTTTAGGTGGGAAAGGTGCGGAAGGAATTTGTGAAAGCGAGATGGTGGATAAAGTCGCGTCTTCGTATCGAAATACGAGTATCGAGACCACCCTCACTACAGTGGGCATCCCAACACTCGGAGAGGAAGAAAGTCTACACTTAATCCCCTCTTTTAATTCGATACAAAGAGAAATCAAATTATTATGGTTTGAAAAAGGACTCGGTACGAGACCGAGGTTTTAGGAAGGAAGGTTTGAAAAGTCACTCGGTGCGGGACCGAGGTTTTAGGAGGAAAAGGGGTGGAAAAGTCTTCGTATTGAAAGACGAGTGTCTAAACCACCCACACTACAGTGAGCATCTCGACACTCGGAGAGGAAGAAAGTCTACACTTAATCCCCTCGTTTAATTCAATACAAAGAACATGATTTAAAGGATGGTTTGACAATGTTTTTGAATCGAGTCGGGACAGGTGACGAAGAGAGAAAATAGGTGGTCTCAGATCCAACATTACTCATCAATAAATTGACTGGTAATGAATTACGGAGGTCTCGTCATCGACCAAAAACGGCGAAAAATGCCCAATAACAAACGTGAAATAGAATTTAACTTCTAAAAGAAAAAGCTTAACCTCTAAAAGAAAAATTAATATAAATTAATTAAACTAATATAATACATATGAAAATTTTTTTATAATATATACAAAATAATAATAATAATAATAATAATAATAATTTACATATTAAAAATGAAAATTTAAACTAAAATACTTTTTTTTAAAAAAACTTAAAGAAATAACAAAAAAAAAAAAAACAGGGGGTATAATGAGAAACAGGGGAGTATGGATCAAACGGTGGGCTTTTGAAGCCCAAGACACCCAAAACAATCTTATCCATTTTCATATATATAAAAAAAAAGAAAAACATAGAATAAAATAAATTGAAAACAAAATAAATAAAATAAAATAAAAAAAATGAAAATTCTCATCAGCTTCTACAACCGCCCACCGTCCATTTCCAACTCTCTTGAGAAAAAAAAAACATACAACGAAAACAGACCCAAAAACAGCGATGAAGAACAAACGAACTTCTCGATTTCAATCTTTGTGGCTCGAATTGAAGTACTTCCTCTATTTCCACTTCACCGGCGGCACAAACTCCGACTTCTCAGGTTTTGATTCAATGAAGTTTGGTTGGTTTACGACGGCGGAGGAACGACGGAGGTTGCAGAGATGGTTTGCATCTGGGCTTTACAGGCGCGTTTAGGGTTCTTCGATTGGTGTTGTGAGGATTATGTTTCTGCGATTAAAGGGTTTGGAAGGTGAGACGGAGGAATTTGAGGGTTGAACGAGATTCACAGATGAAGGGGCGATGAAGATGATGGTTGGGAATCGTGGGTTTTGCTGGGTTTGTTTGTTCGCTCGAGTTTGATTTTGGTTCAATCTCCTTATATTCCCTTTGGATTTTATGATGATTTTGTACTGGTCTTGGTTACTGTTCGAATTGTTTGTGGGTCAAGAAGTATGGAGGCTGGGTGATCTGTAGATGAAGGAAGGATTAGGGTTGGCTTCAGTATTTATGGTAAAACGAAAGTTTCAGTTTCTGGGTAGTGAGGAGAAGATGGTGATGGATGGGGAGGTTACGAAGGTGAATGGTCATGGGGTTTGAAGAGATTTCTGAAATTGGTTTGAAGGTGTTTGAAGAATGAGTTTGTTGTTTAGAAGAAGAACACGGTTGGTGATGAACATTATTTCTTCTTCTGTTGAAGGCATTTGATGGAGGAGGAGATATTGAAGGTTTGTTCATTGTTGAAGCTTGAAGAAGGTGGAGCATAGTTTTGAAGGAAGATGGAAGTTGTTCATCAATGGTGGGGGTTGTTGCGAAGTGTAAGATTTGGATGTTGGAGGATTTTTCTGATGATTATGGAAATGGATTGAAGAAGAGGAGGCTGGTGAAAGAATGGTTTGTGTGGGTTGGATGTCGTACGGGTTGCGACGGCGTGTTCAGTTGTTGCATTTTTGAGTGAGTTTGAACGAGCTTGTGAGGTTCTGCCATGGTTCTCAGATGAACGTTGTGAAGGAAATGAAGAAGACAGCGAAGTTATTAGTGAGTTTGAAGATGATGAGTTCTGGGAATTTGGTTTATGTTTGTTTTTCTTTTTTAACAGGTAGTTGTTTAGTGTTGTGTTGTCTCAGATCCGAGACGGCTGTTATGGTGACCGTGGCGGCGTGATCGTTGAAGGTCGATTCACGGTGGGCATATATTGGTAAGCTTGCTGCAAGTTTGTTTATTGAACAGGGATCATCTGAGAGATGAGAGATTCAGACATAGTTTAACGGCGGAGGGTTGAAGGCATTTTTTGTCATGAGTTGTTGAAGACAAGTTTGAAGGTTTTGGATAGTTAAGTTGCTGTTTGTTCAATGAGTTCAGATGGTTTTGGAGATTGAAGAAGGGTTTTTCGGTTGTTAGCAGGAGGCAAGAGTAGTACGGAAGATAAGTTGAAGGTTGGATTTATTTTTCAGAGGTTGAAGATGGATGAAAGTGGTGAATGAGGGAAGGATTCAAAGTTGTTGTATATTTGTTCTAGGTGCAGAAGTTTTGGTTGGTAGTGACTTGTAACAGGTTTGGAGAAAAGGTTTTGGAGTTTGAATGGAGTTGAGGGATGTTGGTTGCAGAAGGTGTTTATACAAAGCTTGCTGTTAATTGAAGTGGAGTTGAAAAACAGAAGGTTGGTGAGGGTTGAAAATTGTTGAGATTGAACAGGTTGTTTGAAGGATTATTGTTTAATGGTGATGTGGGTTATGGTTTTTGAAGGATAAGGTTTATGTTGTTGGTTGATTGGTTGTTGTGTGAAGGTTTTTTTAATGAGAATAGGTGTTGGTACACATTTTGGTGTTGCAGGTTTTGTAATGTCCTGCTTTTGTTTTTTTATGCAGGTACCAATTATGGTTATGCTTTATTTTGGTCTGGTGTGAAGCAGGCTTGTTGTCTGGTGTGTTGGGTGCAGTAGTGTGGCTATGGCTGCTTTGTTTTGCAGGTATTGTCTGGCGGTACGGTTATGCAGAGCTTGCCTGGTTTGCAGCAGGCTGGTCTGGGCTGTTGTTTGCTTGTTGGTAATGGTTGTGATACGGCTGGGAGGTTGGGGTAGAGGCTGATAGAGTCAAAAGTAAATCTTTTACCATGCCACCACTAACAGTGCCGCGAACAGGATCATGCCATGTTTTGTATAAATCTTGTATAAGTTCCTGTCTGTGGGCTTGAGCACACACTAACCCAGCATATTTTGTCACTTCAGGCCAATCTTGGGATGCTACAACAGCTGCTATTGAGGGGCTAGTGTCTTCTCCATTTTCAGGGTGCGTAACATCTGCTCCAAAAATTATGGTTGGTATGTCGCTAACTAATGGTATTCTGTAGCTAACAACATCTAAAAGAACAGTGCTTCTACCTCCCATCTTCACATTTATCTTAAGAGACACGTTAACCAAATACTGTTTGCTGATTTTGAACACATGCTTTGTTAGGCAGCACTGTGAAATTATACCGAGGTCTGTTTCGCAAATCCGTTTGAGATCACCATAAAGAGAACCATTATTATCTGGTACATTGCTAACAAAAGCTCCAATTCTTTTCCTTTAGTTTTTTTCTGATGTGTATTTATTGTGTGCAAGGCTACACGATGCACCGCTACCTTTTTGCTCCTTATTTGCAGGCTTTGATTATGAGCACAGTATGGAAGGAACACCGACGCGCACACGTTAGCTACATGGAGGCTGGAACGTCACAAGTTCGTGCGCAAGAAAGTGCGTTTTCCTGGATTGGTTATGAAGGCATGCTTTTCTGGCATTACACAGTGCGTATTGGGCGCGGCTTGAAGCAAAATAACTTACTAGTCTTGGATTTTAGCTTAGTGAGTTTGATTATGCAGGAAAATGTGTGAGGCTTCAATTTGTGAACCAACTGATGCAGGCTGCCTTGATTTAAATTTAACAACCATATCTTGTGAATTGTTGCCTGTGACCTTTCATGTATATTATGTTTACCAAACTGATGTTTATCTTATAAGCACAACCATGTAACAAAGCTGCCAATTAGGTGCGACATTCTTGACTAAAATACTGAGGACTTCATCTCTCATTTTGAAGTACAACTTGACCATTTCATGTCAATTAGGAAGCCTCATCCAACTTTGAAAAACCGTAATATAATTAGTCAAAACCAGAACTTAAAAGAGACACCTCCCAACCATAATTTAAAACTCATCTTGCCAAAAGCACCTATTATGATTGTTGTATCAAAATATGATTTGGACATCTTAAGATTGTGACCTGCTTTGGATCTCACAGCTTGAACACAAATTGAATTAACCATCTAATCGAGCTTAATCAAACTTGCTTTTAGACACAAGTGTCCTTAAGGACGAATCTATTCTTGAACATAAGTTTGGCTCTTTATGGTGGTTATGGTCTGAACCCCTTTTGAGATTTACTTGTAGATGTCTTGAAGTCATCCATCAATATTTGAATCATTTCAAACTTTAAACAAATTTAAATGTGATCAAATAAACATAACAACATGTTAGTACACATCTCGGACTCATCCTGAAATGTGTCCTAAAACCCCTTTTAGAAGATCAAGACCAAAGGCAAAATGACCATCTAAATGAACCGTTAACTAACAAAAATACTTGTTAATAAGAAAATAGGATAAATTTGGGGTATAACAGATGGAGGATATATATACAGGGGTAAGGCAAATTTTAGGGTGCAACAGCTGCCCCTATTCAATCGACTTGGACTAGAAGGGATGAAAAGCACCCGCTTTCAGACATTCATGGTAGAAGGTGATTGAATACAAAAGAACCCGAAAATTTGCCAACCGCAAAAAGAAACCTCTGACATCGCCGTCAGCCATCAACCAAGTAAAACATCCGACTTGCCGTCAGTCATCAATATCCAATTTGTAAAACACCTGACTTCGCCGTCTGAACTCCACATAAAATTCCTCTGACATTGTCGTCAGACATTCAAAACAATCAATCGGTAAATCACACCTGACATCGCCGCCAGCCATTCACAAAAATAAGGCGTCTGACATCGCCGCTGGACAACCAAAACACCCAACATCGCCGCTGGAAAATTAAATCACCTGACATCGCCGCCAGAAACAAACATCCAACCTCGCCGCTGGGAAAACAAAATTACCTGACATCGCCTCCAGCTAACATCCAACCTCGCCGCTGGGAAAGCGAAATTACCTGACATTGCCGCCAGTTAACTATAACTCTGAGAAACACCCGACATCGCCGTCAAGTACCTGTGGGGATACAGAACTCTGACATCGCCGCCAGACAACCACGGTGCTAATAAACCTCTGACATCACCGCCAGACAAACATAAATCTGATAAGCACCTGGCATCGCCGTCAACTCTCAACATCGTCCAATGATGGACGGAGAGAAAAATCATACCCAGAACTCACATCGTCTAATGGTAGACAGGAAGAACAATATCCAAAAATACTCACATCGTCCAATGATAGACAGAGAGGAAAATCATAACCAAATCTCGCATCGTCTAATGATAGACGAGAGGAATATCAAAACCAAATCTCGTATCGTCTAATGATAGACGAGAGGAAAATCAAAACCAAATCTCGTATCGTCTAATGATAGACGAGAGGAAAATCATATCCAAATCTCGCATCGTCTAATGATAGACGAGAGGAACATCATATCCAAATCTCACGACGTCTAAAGATAGACGGAGAAGACCATACCGAAGGCCAGATCAACATGCACTTGATCTTATCACATTGTCTAAAGATAGACAGAAAGAAACGTGTCCGAACCTCACATCGTCTAAAGATAGACGGAAAGAAAACCAAGCTCAAAACTCCCGACGTCTAGAGATAGACGGAGAAAAACAACCTTTCCGAAGGCCAGATCAACATGCACTTGATCTTATCACCTTGTCTAAAGATAGACAGGAAGAAAACTTGTCTGAAGAACCACATCATCTAAAGATAGACGGAAAGAAAACCAAACTCACGATGTCTAATGATAGACGGAGAAAAACCTTGCTGGGGAAACACATCGTCAATAGGAGCTGACGGGAAGAAAATCTGTTTGGGAATGTCATCATCAGAAGATTGATGGACAAAATCATAACTGTCATATGATCTGAAATCCGAGTAAACCGACAAGCTTTCTGAACAAAGCTGCTGGATAAATGCCCCTGAACTGATTACAGAGTGATTCACGTTGCCACAGAAGGCTAATGGAAAAACTGGCTTATGCTTCGCATGCACATGTTTGAATTTTGATGGCGTAGTGCTCCATACGAAATGGAAATGCTACGCATTTGAGGATGAAATGCAAAGATGATGCAAATATGATAACTATATGCAAAAATGCAGATGCAGGCTCGGGCTGCTGGGGAAAGCTGGATCTGAAAGAATCACTCCAGCAAAATAAATGCTGAAGAGGTGAAGCCAACTCTGCTAGGAATAACCGGATGTGCCAAGTATGATTGGACTCTCCTGGGGATGGCTTACACACGCCAATGACGATTGGGCTCTTGCTGGGGAAGACAGGTGGAGGGTTACGACCTCCCGACATTCATCTTGAACCTGTAGATTGACTGCACCTGCTTGAATAGCTCCGAGTAGCTCTGAGATATGGAGAGGAACAATTCCTTTACTTCTGATTTTGCCCCAGCCTGTGGGATCTCTGTGGGGATGTTCCTTGAAAGGAAATCATAAATCTCTGTACCCTGATGGTTTGACAGGAATTGCCTCAGCGTCATGAACCTCAGAGAGGTGCTTCAGATTAACTGCCTTCTGGATAAGGATAATATTTGTGCTCTTGGGGTGACCTGCCCCAGCCTAGAAATGATTTGCCTCTGATTGGCTAATTTGCAGAGAAGTGCCCCTGGCTGACTTCGAGAGATTTACCGAATCTCGACCTGATTGCCCCAGATTAACTGTATCTTAGAATAGCTGACTCCCTTGATGATCATTTAATATGCCTTTCCCCTGCTCAACGGAGTACTCAAGCGCTCTGCAACTTATCTCGATCGAACTTTCCACTGTAGGAACTTTCCTGCTGTCAAGTACTTACTCGCAAGTAAAACAAATTGTTTTTGCAAATGATAATATCAATGCAATGCATATGACAGTTTTGAAATCCAAGTCTGTTCACTAGAAAAAGGTTGTGATATATAGTGAACGAATCACTTATCAGAATGTCAATATCAATACCCATAGGGTAAGAAAAATCCTTTTTAGGAGTCAGTTTCAACGCGATCTTTACCGAAGTATGCTTTCGAAACTAACTTGCTTCAATTAGGACTTTTGAAGGTTGTAACTTGGTTGGGTTCACGGCTTGCAAGAAAGGATATAAGGCTCAAAGTTCTGTTTAACCCACCCACTCTCCTTGATATTCTCCAATCCTATGTTCAGCTAATTCGACACACGCTCGCCTCTCAGAGGTTGACTGACAGGAGTGATGGTTCAAGAAACCATAAGTTTT
This sequence comes from Lathyrus sativus, assembly GCA_963859935.3. Classification (NCBI taxonomy): domain Eukaryota; kingdom Viridiplantae; phylum Streptophyta; class Magnoliopsida; order Fabales; family Fabaceae; genus Lathyrus; species Lathyrus sativus. Next base: position 598,210,199 of record OZ012740.1, on the reverse strand, counting down.
CGGAGTGACAGTCACTCGCTTTTCGTCTTTGGTGTCTGGCTCACACGACTTGTTCTTCGTCATTTTTTCATTCCCCTATTTTTGCCTGGACTGACTTTTTGAGTATATATTATGATCTCAAAGTCCAGCGGGATGCCCTAATTTTTGCCTAAGCCACTTGTTTTCAAGTTATCGACTTAGCGGGCTTCTGTTTTTCTTTTCTTTTTTCGGAACAAATCAATGTGACACCAGCTGGTCTGACTTGTTGAAGGGATTGTGACTGTCTCACTCTTCAGTTTTTTAGGTACGACTTCTAAAGGCGTGATTGATCCTTGAACGAGTACACTCTTTCTGTAATCTGGATGCTCGGTCAAATTAACTGACACTTACCCTGCCCCAGGTTAAGATTGAGGGTTTTTCGTTTTCAGAAAGAAACTCCTACTACTAGGCTCAAAGGGGTTGACAAGGGATTAACATCCTTATATCTCCTGTGTTTAGGGACTAAAACAATGCCTGTACATCATCAGCAGAGGCTTTATTCAAAAGCATACAATCGGAAGCTTGCGCGTCTTTCAATTTCGTCATCCTCCCTCAAGGAATTTCGCTTAAACAAGCGTTTGACATTAATGGAAAAGCAATATTGAGTGAACACGAATGGATTTAATCAAAACATGCATATTCATTTCATTATCATTATCAATCGAAAACAAACACGTCTTACAAATGAAATTTGCAAATAAGTTCACACTTAAACAGAAAAGAAACTACAAATGCAAAGGAATAACATGATAGAGAGATTGCCAGCTTCGGGGAACTGGGCTTTCATTCTTGACTTGTTGCTGAACCAGCCATCTTTAGAATTGCTCATCGAAATCCGTCTGATACTCCTCTGAACATATGCTCTCGGTGAATCCCTCCATGACATTAGTTGCTGAACCCATATGACTTGACGAAGGAAGATCGTTGATCTGAATACCCTGAGGCGTGATTGAAAACCTGTTGGAGTCCAGCAGAGTCTGAACCTGGCTTCTAAGCACCTTACAGTCTTCAGTTGAATGCCCCTGTGCCCCAACATGGTACTCACAGCGAGCGTTGACATCAGAATCTGAAGGATGTGAAGAAGTCTCTGGATCAGTTTTCTTTGGCACAATCAAACCAAATTTGATCAAGTCTGGCAATATCTGACTGTACGACAACGGCAACTGAGTGAAATGTCTCTCTGGCTTCCTCGGTCTTCGTCGGGCGTGCTGACGCGGCTGATGACGGTATGAATGTTGACTCTGCAGGGAAGCAGATATCTGGTACGCAGACCTAACAGGTTGCTGACTCTGAATACTTAAAACGTCTGAAAACTGAATCTGAGGTAATGGAGATTCTGGGATAGCATTACTTTCTTTCTCCCATTCCTCTTTAGAGCTGACAACTGATTCACTTTCATAAACTGAGGTATCTGAGATGTCTCGGATCTTTCCACTCTTGATTCCGCTCTCAATACGTTCTCCTGCTTTTACCAAGTCATAAAAGTTTAACGTTCCGCCACTAATCATTAAATCATAGTAATGGCCCTTCAAAGTACCCAAGAAGATGTCAACCAGCTCTCGATCCTGAACCGGTGGTTGAACACGAGCAGCGAGTTCTCTCCATCTCTGCACATACCCTCTAAAGGATTCATTCTCCACTTGAGATAATTCTTGCAACTGCATGCGGCTGGGATTCATGTCGAGATTGTAGTTGTACTGCTTCACGAAGGCATTGGCTAAATCTGACCATGATTTGATGCAACTACTTTCCAACTGCATGTACCAACTCAGAGATGCCCCACTCAGACTGTCTTGGAAACAGTGAATCATAAGCTTGTCATTGTGGACATACGAAGTCATTTTTCTGCAAAACATCACCAAATGCTGCTTCGGACAACTATCCCCTTGGTACTTCTCAAAATTGGGCGCCTTAAACTTCGGAGGCATCACAAGACCTGGCACCAAACACATGCTCGAAGCATTCAAATTAAGAGTGTTTTGACTCATCAGGGCGTCAAGCTTTTCATCCAACAGACGATATCTTCTCATAAACTCAACAGTCTGAGGGTCTTTAGGAGTGATCTTCGGAACAACTCTTTGGGAATCTGGCACAGAGAAGGTGAAGTTTTGATAGTCCGAGTCATGGAGAGAAGATGAATCTCTATCTCTGACAGTAGTATGTTCTTGATCTTCGACAGGAATCTGCACAGGCTGAGCTCGAGCAACATTGTTCACTGGAGTCCTCTGAACATTGGTCTCTCCTCTTGTCATAGCTGACATGGCCTCCATGAGCTGATCCAACTGATTCTTCATCATCTCAAACTCTGCCCTCGTAACAACCAAATTCTGCTCCTCTGAGTCCATGATCCTTCCAGAAGCTAACTCAAATCCAATGTGAATGTCGGGAAATCAACTGCGGGTTGGACAAAAGACTGGTAAGCTCTCTGTTCCGGCTGAGGATGGATATGCAAAAAATGAGATGCAAATGAAATGCAATGCAAAATGCTAATGCAACACACAAAGGATCAAAGTCACAAATTCTGCAAGAAAATACAACGAGATACCTCTCACCTCGGGTGGGTAATCTATTGGTTTAGAAGAGGGTGTCCCAAATGCCTTTAAACAAAGTCCCATGCACTAACCCTCAAAAGTTTTTCCATCATAACGACTACTCGTAAGACGGTAATCCCTTCAAAGGATGAGCACAGAGTTATGTTTTAGTGACCTTCGGAATAAGGTTCTACAAAAGGTCCTCAGAGTCACGGACTCCCAAGTTGGAAATAAGAACGCCATTACGACTACACGTAGGACATAATCATCCCAAAGGGGTCTCATCTGAGCGGTGGAATTCGATCTAACTCGACGAGTCCTACGTCTCGCAAATCAGAAAGAACCCACCTCCTAACTTAGTGTATACTCGAAAGCTCGGGTAGAAAGCTTTATCCTCACAAACCAACCCAAATATACCCAACAGGTAAAGAATAAATCACAAACAAATGAAAGCAAAAACAAAACACAAACACGACAAACAAAATAGGCTTGACTTGCTAGGTGTCCCCAGCAGAGTCGCCAGCTGTCGCTACTCGAAAAATGCATCGCGCAACGACGGGGAGGCGAAAAAGAAAGGACAGAAGAGTCGCCACCGAACTTTATTTATCCCATGAGGGGAAAGGAAAATATCGAGAAAACCTTAAGAAAGAAATGGATAAGATGGTCTCGCAACCAAGAACGGGTTCGGAAGCCGGTTATGCAAGGGGAAGGTATTAGCACCCCTCACATCCATCGTACTCGATGGGAACCTTTTGTTTGTCGATGTGTGATTATATTTGCTTAAACATTATGCTATAAGAAGTGTGTTTCAAAAGGGTTAAGGGAAAGGTTTAGAAACGGGGAAAAGAGAGATAACGGGGGGAAGAAAGGAGAGAACGGACTCGGTAGGACTTCGCGGTCCTAGGCCTACGTATTCTCAACAGATATGAGAAAGTCAGAGTCGACGTAGTTCGGGAAACTACGGGTGATAGGGGGGATTGTGCTCGGCAAGGATTGTGGCCCTTGTGCCTACGTATCTTTACTTGAACGAAGTAAAGAATCAGAGCAGCCGTAGTTCGGCCTACGGTGTGTTGATGTTTTTTATGGATGATGCTATCGTGCGCATTCTAGCAGTTAGGTGTATTGCTGCTCGCTCGTTGGAGACTTAGGCGTTACCTGTTTGCGGTAGAACGGACGTAACATATCCTTTTGAAAGATTGATTAGTTTTCGCCACGCGGGGCAAGAAGTCACGTTTGATTGATTGGATTGTTTTTTAGGGGGGCGAGACAGGTCCTCGGATAGTAACCCCTACAGGTAGTACCCGATTCGTTGTCTCAAAGCTTTTGTTATAAAAGGGTGTGGCGAACGAGGCGTCTTCGTATTGAGAGACGAGCGTCGAAACCACCCTCACTACAGTGGGCATCCCTATGCTCGGAGAAGGAGAGGTCTACACCCAATCCTCTCTCTTTAATTCAATGCAAAGAGAACTTCGTTCTCTTATTAAAGATGTTTTGGTTTTAAATGGTAAGTGCTTTGCGACAGAGAACCCTACGGTAAACGTCAGCACTCGGGATAGGAGAAGGCCTACGCCTAACCACTCCACGACCATTCAAGTTTTTGTTATGAAAAGATTTGAAAATGCACTCGGTGCAGGACCGAGATTTTAGGTGGGAAAGGTGCGGAAGGAATTTGTGAAAGCGAGATGGTGGATAAAGTCGCGTCTTCGTATCGAAATACGAGTATCGAGACCACCCTCACTACAGTGGGCATCCCAACACTCGGAGAGGAAGAAAGTCTACACTTAATCCCCTCTTTTAATTCGATACAAAGAGAAATCAAATTATTATGGTTTGAAAAAGGACTCGGTACGAGACCGAGGTTTTAGGAAGGAAGGTTTGAAAAGTCACTCGGTGCGGGACCGAGGTTTTAGGAGGAAAAGGGGTGGAAAAGTCTTCGTATTGAAAGACGAGTGTCTAAACCACCCACACTACAGTGAGCATCTCGACACTCGGAGAGGAAGAAAGTCTACACTTAATCCCCTCGTTTAATTCAATACAAAGAACATGATTTAAAGGATGGTTTGACAATGTTTTTGAATCGAGTCGGGACAGGTGACGAAGAGAGAAAATAGGTGGTCTCAGATCCAACATTACTCATCAATAAATTGACTGGTAATGAATTACGGAGGTCTCGTCATCGACCAAAAACGGCGAAAAATGCCCAATAACAAACGTGAAATAGAATTTAACTTCTAAAAGAAAAAGCTTAACCTCTAAAAGAAAAATTAATATAAATTAATTAAACTAATATAATACATATGAAAATTTTTTTATAATATATACAAAATAATAATAATAATAATAATAATAATAATTTACATATTAAAAATGAAAATTTAAACTAAAATACTTTTTTTTAAAAAAACTTAAAGAAATAACAAAAAAAAAAAAAACAGGGGGTATAATGAGAAACAGGGGAGTATGGATCAAACGGTGGGCTTTTGAAGCCCAAGACACCCAAAACAATCTTATCCATTTTCATATATATAAAAAAAAAGAAAAACATAGAATAAAATAAATTGAAAACAAAATAAATAAAATAAAATAAAAAAAATGAAAATTCTCATCAGCTTCTACAACCGCCCACCGTCCATTTCCAACTCTCTTGAGAAAAAAAAAAACATACAACGAAAACAGACCCAAAAACAGCGATGAAGAACAAACGAACTTCTCGATTTCAATCTTTGTGGCTCGAATTGAAGTACTTCCTCTATTTCCACTTCACCGGCGGCACAAACTCCGACTTCTCAGGTTTTGATTCAATGAAGTTTGGTTGGTTTACGACGGCGGAGGAACGACGGAGGTTGCAGAGATGGTTTGCATCTGGGCTTTACAGGCGCGTTTAGGGTTCTTCGATTGGTGTTGTGAGGATTATGTTTCTGCGATTAAAGGGTTTGGAAGGTGAGACGGAGGAATTTGAGGGTTGAACGAGATTCACAGATGAAGGGGCGATGAAGATGATGGTTGGGAATCGTGGGTTTTGCTGGGTTTGTTTGTTCGCTCGAGTTTGATTTTGGTTCAATCTCCTTATATTCCCTTTGGATTTTATGATGATTTTGTACTGGTCTTGGTTACTGTTCGAATTGTTTGTGGGTCAAGAAGTATGGAGGCTGGGTGATCTGTAGATGAAGGAAGGATTAGGGTTGGCTTCAGTATTTATGGTAAAACGAAAGTTTCAGTTTCTGGGTAGTGAGGAGAAGATGGTGATGGATGGGGAGGTTACGAAGGTGAATGGTCATGGGGTTTGAAGAGATTTCTGAAATTGGTTTGAAGGTGTTTGAAGAATGAGTTTGTTGTTTAGAAGAAGAACACGGTTGGTGATGAACATTATTTCTTCTTCTGTTGAAGGCATTTGATGGAGGAGGAGATATTGAAGGTTTGTTCATTGTTGAAGCTTGAAGAAGGTGGAGCATAGTTTTGAAGGAAGATGGAAGTTGTTCATCAATGGTGGGGGTTGTTGCGAAGTGTAAGATTTGGATGTTGGAGGATTTTTCTGATGATTATGGAAATGGATTGAAGAAGAGGAGGCTGGTGAAAGAATGGTTTGTGTGGGTTGGATGTCGTACGGGTTGCGACGGCGTGTTCAGTTGTTGCATTTTTGAGTGAGTTTGAACGAGCTTGTGAGGTTCTGCCATGGTTCTCAGATGAACGTTGTGAAGGAAATGAAGAAGACAGCGAAGTTATTAGTGAGTTTGAAGATGATGAGTTCTGGGAATTTGGTTTATGTTTGTTTTTCTTTTTTAACAGGTAGTTGTTTAGTGTTGTGTTGTCTCAGATCCGAGACGGCTGTTATGGTGACCGTGGCGGCGTGATCGTTGAAGGTCGATTCACGGTGGGCATATATTGGTAAGCTTGCTGCAAGTTTGTTTATTGAACAGGGATCATCTGAGAGATGAGAGATTCAGACATAGTTTAACGGCGGAGGGTTGAAGGCATTTTTTGTCATGAGTTGTTGAAGACAAGTTTGAAGGTTTTGGATAGTTAAGTTGCTGTTTGTTCAATGAGTTCAGATGGTTTTGGAGATTGAAGAAGGGTTTTTCGGTTGTTAGCAGGAGGCAAGAGTAGTACGGAAGATAAGTTGAAGGTTGGATTTATTTTTCAGAGGTTGAAGATGGATGAAAGTGGTGAATGAGGGAAGGATTCAAAGTTGTTGTATATTTGTTCTAGGTGCAGAAGTTTTGGTTGGTAGTGACTTGTAACAGGTTTGGAGAAAAGGTTTTGGAGTTTGAATGGAGTTGAGGGATGTTGGTTGCAGAAGGTGTTTATACAAAGCTTGCTGTTAATTGAAGTGGAGTTGAAAAACAGAAGGTTGGTGAGGGTTGAAAATTGTTGAGATTGAACAGGTTGTTTGAAGGATTATTGTTTAATGGTGATGTGGGTTATGGTTTTTGAAGGATAAGGTTTATGTTGTTGGTTGATTGGTTGTTGTGTGAAGGTTTTTTAATGAGAATAGGTGTTGGTACACATTTTGGTGTTGCAGGTTTTGTAATGTCCTGCTTTTGTTTTTTTATGCAGGTACCAATTATGGTTATGCTTTATTTTGGTCTGGTGTGAAGCAGGCTTGTTGTCTGGTGTGTTGGGTGCAGTAGTGTGGCTATGGCTGCTTTGTTTTGCAGGTATTGTCTGGCGGTACGGTTATGCAGAGCTTGCCTGGTTTGCAGCAGGCTGGTCTGGGCTGTTGTTTGCTTGTTGGTAATGGTTGTGATACGGCTGGGAGGTTGGGGTAGAGGCTGATAGAGTCAAAAGTAAATCTTTTACCATGCCACCACTAACAGTGCCGCGAACAGGATCATGCCATGTTTTGTATAAATCTTGTATAAGTTCCTGTCTGTGGGCTTGAGCACACACTAACCCAGCATATTTTGTCACTTCAGGCCAATCTTGGGATGCTACAACAGCTGCTATTGAGGGGCTAGTGTCTTCTCCATTTTCAGGGTGCGTAACATCTGCTCCAAAAATTATGGTTGGTATGTCGCTAACTAATGGTATTCTGTAGCTAACAACATCTAAAAGAACAGTGCTTCTACCTCCCATCTTCACATTTATCTTAAGAGACACGTTAACCAAATACTGTTTGCTGATTTTGAACACATGCTTTGTTAGGCAGCACTGTGAAATTATACCGAGGTCTGTTTCGCAAATCCGTTTGAGATCACCATAAAGAGAACCATTATTATCTGGTACATTGCTAACAAAAGCTCCAATTCTTTTCCTTTAGTTTTTTTCTGATGTGTATTTATTGTGTGCAAGGCTACACGATGCACCGCTACCTTTTTGCTCCTTATTTGCAGGCTTTGATTATGAGCACAGTATGGAAGGAACACCGACGCGCACACGTTAGCTACATGGAGGCTGGAACGTCACAAGTTCGTGCGCAAGAAAGTGCGTTTTCCTGGATTGGTTATGAAGGCATGCTTTTCTGGCATTACACAGTGCGTATTGGGCGCGGCTTGAAGCAAAATAACTTACTAGTCTTGGATTTTAGCTTAGTGAGTTTGATTATGCAGGAAAATGTGTGAGGCTTCAATTTGTGAACCAACTGATGCAGGCTGCCTTGATTTAAATTTAACAACCATATCTTGTGAATTGTTGCCTGTGACCTTTCATGTATATTATGTTTACCAAACTGATGTTTATCTTATAAGCACAACCATGTAACAAAGCTGCCAATTAGGTGCGACATTCTTGACTAAAATACTGAGGACTTCATCTCTCATTTTGAAGTACAACTTGACCATTTCATGTCAATTAGGAAGCCTCATCCAACTTTGAAAAACCGTAATATAATTAGTCAAAACCAGAACTTAAAAGAGACACCTCCCAACCATAATTTAAAACTCATCTTGCCAAAAGCACCTATTATGATTGTTGTATCAAAATATGATTTGGACATCTTAAGATTGTGACCTGCTTTGGATCTCACAGCTTGAACACAAATTGAATTAACCATCTAATCGAGCTTAATCAAACTTGCTTTTAGACACAAGTGTCCTTAAGGACGAATCTATTCTTGAACATAAGTTTGGCTCTTTATGGTGGTTATGGTCTGAACCCCTTTTGAGATTTACTTGTAGATGTCTTGAAGTCATCCATCAATATTTGAATCATTTCAAACTTTAAACAAATTTAAATGTGATCAAATAAACATAACAACATGTTAGTACACATCTCGGACTCATCCTGAAATGTGTCCTAAAACCCCTTTTAGAAGATCAAGACCAAAGGCAAAATGACCATCTAAATGAACCGTTAACTAACAAAAATACTTGTTAATAAGAAAATAGGATAAATTTGGGGTATAACAGATGGAGGATATATATACAGGGGTAAGGCAAATTTTAGGGTGCAACACTAATGTCAACAACGCTACCGCTGCTGTGAACGGTAACGTCGGAGTTGGGAATGAGACTACTATCCATAACGTTGGGCTGAGTGATATCAACATGGGTGATAATATGGGAGGCAACGGCTTTGTCAATACTGGATTCGGATTCAACGATCAGGGATTCGATAACACTGGGAAATATGGTTTCAATGCTCAAGGCTTTGGGCAAGATGGCTATGGTGTGACCAATCAGGGTTACGGAGGTTTCGGAAATGGAAACGGCGCTGGGTTAATGGCTTTTGGGCCTGCTGGAGGTGTTCAGGGATACGGCAACAGAGGCCGAGGTCCGGGGATGAATCAGATTAGAGCTGGCCGCAATAATGGATATGACGGGTATGGAGCCGGGAATGGTATGTGGCAAGAAGATCAGCAGGAGGACGCTTTCTCCGGCGGAGGTTTCGAAGGGCCGATGGATGACTCCCAGAAGATCAGAATGCTGGAAGAGCAGATGAAGGGGGTCCTGAACCAAAGTGCTGTGGGCTTGGACATGGCGACAATGGGTCTGGTACCAGGCTTGAGGGTGCCAATCAAATTCAAAGCTCCTGCGTTTGATAAGTATAAAGGGGACACATGTCCGAAAGTGCATGTGCGGGCTTATTACAGAAAGATGTCTGCATACTCAACTGATGAGAGAATGCTAATGCATTTCTTTCAAGATAGTCTGTCGGGCCCTTCCCTAGAGTGGTACATGGGGTTGGAGCCGACCAATATCAAGACATGGAAGCAATTGGCAGAGGCATTTGTAGCTCACTACAAGTATAACAGCGATTTGGCGCCCAATCGGGTCCAATTGGCAGGGCTGTCTCAGAAGAAGGGGGAGAGCTTTAAAGAGTACGCGCAAAGGTGGCGCGATATGGCTGCCAGGGTCCGCCCTCCTGTAGAAGACAAGGAAATGAATGACATGTTTATCGGTACATTCACAGGCTTGTTTCATGACATGTTGTTTCATACATCCCTGGCCAGTTTTTCAGACCTAATTCTGATGGGGGAAAAGATTGAACGTAACATTAAGCAAGGAAAGTTCCAAGTTGAGGAACCAACTGTATCTGGCAGTAATAGGAAGGCTTTTGGTGGGCGCCGTCAGGGCGAGGCAAGCGCAGTGTTTGGAGGCCGAGGCAGGGGACGAAACCAATATCATCAGCCGTAGCAGGTGGCGAGTGTTACTATCCCATATCAGCAACAACCACTTCAACAACAACAACCGTTTCAGCAGCAGCCAATGCAGTAGCAGCAACAGCCACAGCAGGGGGCACAGCAGGCTCAGCGAAGATTCCAGGGTGGCAAACCAAGAAGAGTGTTTGAGAAGCCTCCTTCAACGTATGCTGATTTGTTGCAGACATTGTTGGGATTGAACCTGGTAGAAAAGAGAACTCTGGCACCGATAACGGGAACTCCTCCGTATGGTTATGATGCAAGCAGGCACTGTGAGTTTCATTCTGGGGCTCCAAGACACGATATAGAGGGTTGCCATGCTTTTAAGCACGTTGTGCAGGATCTTTTGGACAACAAGACTATCAATTTCGGAATGGCAGGTCCGAATATAGTGCAGAAACCCATGCCTAATCATGGGGCAAACGCCATTCTGACTGAGGAAGGGTTGAATCTGATTATGAATGTCGACGATTTAAAGACGCCGCTGAGCGAGATAAAAAGCAGATTGTTGCAAGGGGGTGTTTATCCAGGATGTGACGAGTATTGCTTAGACTGCTGGACCCTAGATGGAGGGTGTGATGATTTGAAGAAAGGCATTCAGGCTTTAATTAATGGAGGCACATTGCAGTTTGACCGAGCAGCAAATGAAGAGCCTGCAGGGGCAGTAGCAGACGATCAGAGTGATGTGGCCACTGTGACGATTCCTCGAAAGACAATCACTATTGCAGCACCGGTCCAGCGACCACCGATCACCATAACTAAGGCCGGACCAATCCCGTATGAGAACACAAAAGCAGTCCCATGGTCATATGGGCTGGAGGTGTATTGTGACGGAATAAAGATCGATGTTGATAAGCAGCCAGCCGAGACTGTAGATAACGTTGTTGGTTCGGGAGGTATGACGAGGAGTGGTAGGATCTTTATATCACCTGAAGTGGAGGCCGAAAGACTAGCGAAAGGAAAAGGGAAAATGGCTGAGAATGTCCCAGTGCAAGCAAGCGAAAAAGAAGCGGCATCGAAAGATGTAGAAGAGTTCATGCGCTTGATTCGAAAAAGTGATTATAAGATTGTGGAGCATCTGCAACAGACGCCGTCCAAAATATCTATCTTGTCATTGCTGTTGTGTTCTGAAGCTCACAGAAATGCTTTGCTGAAAGTCCTGGATACTTCCTTTGTACCCCAAGACGTCTCTGTAAATCAGCTGGAAGGAGTGTTGGCACATGTGAATGCAGGCCACAGCTTAGGCTTCACCGACTTCGATTTGACCCCGAAAGGGAGGGATCATAATATGGCGCTGCATATATCTGTTGAGTGTAGAGGATCAGTAATGTCGCATGTATTGGTCGACACCGGATCGTCTCTGAATGTGATGCCTAAGAAAGCGATGATGAAGCTGGATGTCAGAGGAATCTTGTGCACACCCAGTGACTTGGTAGTTAGAGCCTTTGACGGCACGCGAAGAACAGTCTTTGGATCGATAACATTGCCTCTACAGGTGGGGCCGGAGGTGTTTGCCACTGAATTTTATATCATGGATATACAGCCCGCGTACAGCTGCCTGCTCGGAAGACCCTGGATTCATGGGGCTGGGGCAGTCACGTCTACCCTGCATCAGAAGTTAAAATATATGGTCGGAGACAGCGTAGTCACTGTATGCGGAGAAGAAGACATCCTGGTCAGCCATCTGTCGTCATTTAAATATGTGGAAGTCGACGGAGAGATCCACGAAACACCTTGCCAGGCATTTGAAGGGTTGCGTATCAAGGACAAAGGTCCCGGGCCGAGCAAAGCATCGGAGATAGCCGTCTCATCGTATAAAGAAGCTCAAACTCTAGTGGAGGCAGGAGAAGCAAAGGGCTGGGGTAAAGTGCTAGATATTCCTGTGAAAATGGACCGGTTCGGGCTGGGATACCAACCGTCGTCATCAACTCCTTCCGTGGGGGCACCCCGTTTTAGAGGGCCAATCACCATCTCTTCCAGTGAAGTATGTCCTGAAACCATCAATGCTGCTTCGGAGTCTGACGAAGGGGACAGCGACTGTGATATGGATGCCTGGATTCAGCCAAGCACGCCAGGACAAGGACTGTGCAACTGGTCTATTCAGGAGCTTGTTCCTGTGACTCTTAAACAGTAATGCTTTGCTTTATTAATTGTTGAATAATCTGATGTCTTGCCCGGGGCATCAAGATTTGCTTAGGGCTGTGTTGTTATGAACATTGCGTGTTAACCATTAAATAAATGGCGTTTTTTCATGTGCAAATACTGTAATCTCTGTATTTCTTGTTTTGTATTTTTTCAATAAAATGGCAACGTGGTTATTCGCTTTATACGCGTTTTGAAGCACTTAACCATTCCTTTTGCAGGACAACATTTTCAGATGATATCCTTGAACCACCTATGACTCGTCCCGACTTTGAACATCCGGTATTTCAGGCCGAAGAAGAGGTTGTCGAAGATAGCGACGTTCCTGAAGAACTATCTTGGTTGGTGAAGCAAGAGGAAAGAGCCATTCTGCCTCACGACGAGGTCATCGAAATTATCAACTTGGGGACGGAAGGGGTTGAGAAGAATATTCGTATCGGAGCCGCACTGCAGGGTGATATCAAGCGAAGACTGGTTGAAATGCTACGAGAGTATAATGATGTGTTCGCTTGGTCGTATGAAGATATGCCAGGGCTCGATACAGACATGGTCGTGCACCGTCTGCCACTGAAAGAAGAATGCCCGCCGGTCAAACAAAAACTTCGCAGAACTCGACCAGACATGGCAGTGAAGATCAAAGAGGAAGTTCAAAAACAGTGGGACGCTGGTTTCCTGGCTGTGACAAAATATCCCTCATAGGTTGCTAACATCGTACCAGTGCCAAAGAAAGACGGCAAGGTCCGGATGTGCGTGGATTATAGGGATTTGAATAAAGCAAGCCCAAAGGACGATTTTCCACTTCCTCATATTGATGTGCTAGTTGATAATACTGCTCAATACTCCGTATTCTCCTTCATGGATGGCTTTTCAGGCTATAATCAGATTAAAATGGCGCCAGAGGATATGGAGAAGACTACTTTCATAACGCCTTGGGGAAAATTTTGCTACAAAGTGATGCCCTTTGGTTTGAAAAATGCTGGGGCAACATATCAGCGTGCGATGACGACTCTTTTTCATGACATGATGCATAAAGAGATCGAAGTTTATGTTGACGATATGATTGCCAAATCCCAGACGGAGGAAGAGCATTTGGTGAATCTGCTGAAGTTATTTAAAAGGCTTAGGAAGTTCAGGCTGAGACTGAACCCTAATAAATGCACCTTCGGGGTGAGATCGGGTAAACTGCCGGGGTTTATCGTAAGCGAAAGAGGAATAGAGGTCGATCCTGCTAAAATAAAAGCGATCCAAGAAATGTCGACGCCTAAAACAGAGAAAGAGGTGCGCGGGTTTTTAGGGAGGTTGAACTACATCGCCCGGTTCATATCTCACCTAACGGCCACGTGTGAACCATTGTTCAAGCTGTTGAAGAAAGATCAAGCTGTAACGTGGAACGAAAATTGTTAAAAGGCGTTCGATAAAATAAAGCAGTATTTGCAGGAGCCTCCTATTTTGATACCCCCGGTGGCAGGGAGACCCTTAATTATGTATTTGACAGTTCTTGAGGGAAGCATGGGTTGTGTTCTCGGTCAACACGACGAGACAGGGAGAAAAGAGCATGCAATCTATTACTTGAGTAAGAAATTTACAGATTGTGAATCTCGATACTCAATGCTTGAGAAAACTTGTTGCGCGCTAGCCTGGGCCGCCAAGCGTTTGAGGCAATACATGCTGAATCATACAACCATGCTCATCTCGAAGATGGATCCTATCAAATATGTATTTGAAAAGCAGGCGTTGTCAGGGAGAATTGCCCGTTGGCAGATGGTCTTGACTGAATATGACATTCAATACGTCTCGCAAAAGGCTATAAAGGGGAGTGTGCTGTCTGAGTATCTGGCGGAGCAGCCTATTGAAGATTACCAATCGATGAGGTTTGATTTTCCTGACGAGGATATCATGCACCTAAAGATGAAAGATTGTGAAGAGCCGTTGCCAGACGAAGGACCAGAGTTGGGTTCCAAATGGAAGATGATATTTGACGGAGCTGTGAACGCTTACGGTAGCGGAATAGGGGCAATCATCACTACGCCACACGGGTCGCACATCCCGTTTACTGCCCGATTGAACTTTGCCGTTACCAATAATGAGGCCGAATACGAAGCTTGTATAATGGGGCTTGAAGAAGCCATTGATTTGCGAATCAAGAATTTAGACGTATATGGAGACTCAGCTCTGGTGGTGAATCAAATAAAAGGGGAATGGGAGACGCGTCAGCCCAATTTGATACATTACATGAACTATGTAAGGAGATTGTTGCCTTTCTTTGACAAGGTTGAATTGCATCATGTACCGAGAGCAGAGAATCAAATGGCTGACGCTCTCGCCACTTTGTCTTCCATGTACAAAGTCAACTTCTGGAACGAGGCTCCCCGAATCGTTATCTCCCGGTTGGACAGACCGGCTTACGTATTTGCTATTGATGAAGCATCCGACGACAAACCATGGTATTTTGATATCCTTAATTTCCTGAAGAATAAAGAGTATCCGACTGGGGCATCCAGTCAAGATCAGAAGACTCTCAGGAGATTAGCGGGTAATTTCTATTTGAATCCGGATGGCGTCTTATACAGAAGAAACCACGATTTGGTGCTGTTGCGTTGTGTAGACGAAAGAGAGGCAAAGCTGCTCATGGAGGAAATACACGAAGGTACCTTTGGTACGCATGCGGGAGGACATGCTATGACGAGAAAGCTGCTGCGGGCAGGTTATTTTTGGCTGACTATGGAAACTGATTGTTTCAAGTTTGCGAGGAAGTGCCACAAGTGCCAAATTTATGCTGATAAGATCCATGTGCCTCCGGGTCCTCTAAATGTGATGTCATCACCATGGCCATTCTCGATGTGGGGAATCGATATGATTGGAAAGATCGAGCCGACGGCTTCTAACGGGCACAGGTTCATTCTAGTAGCGATCGATTACTTCACCAAGTGGGTAGAAGCGGCGTCTTACGCAAATGTAACGAAGCAAGTGGTGGCCAGATTCATCAAGAGAGATATCATTTGCCGATATGGGATCCCCGAGCGGATAATCACGGACAACGGTTCAAACCTGAACAACAAAATGATGAAGGAGCTCTGTCAGAATTTCAAGATCGAACATCACAACTCCTCCCCTTACCGACCCAAGATGAATGGCGCTGTCGAAGCGGCCAATAAAAATATAAAGAAGATCGTTCAGAAAATGGTGGTGACCTATAAGGATTGGCATGAGATGCTACCCTTTGCATTGCACGATTATCGCATGACGGTGCGCACATCAACTGGGGCAACCCCGTTCTCGTTGGTATACGGAATGGAAGCAGTGCTACCATTAGAAGTTGAGATCCCTTCCCTGAGGGTATTGCGAGACGTACAGCTAGACGAGGCCGAATGGGTGAAAGACAGGTTGAACCAATTGAGTTTGATGGATGAGAAGAGGCTAGCTTCGCTAGCATATGGTCGTTTGTACCAGAGCCGAATGAAGAAAGCATATGACAAAAAGATACATCCGCGAAGCTTTCAGACGGGCGACCTTGTGCTGAAAAGGATTCTCCCGCCGCAAGCAAATCACAGGGGCAAGTGGACCCCCAACTACGAAGGGCCATACGTTGTCAAGAAAGTCTTCTCAGGAGGAGCGTTGTTGTTGTCCACTATGGACGGTGAAGACTTTACGTCGCCTGTGAATTCGGACGCAGTTAAAAAATACTTTGCTTAAAATTGACCCGCTGGACAAAAAAAAAAGAGAGTCCAGGCAAAAATGGGGCATCCTGGCGAACCAAAAACAGAATAAAAGGTTCGGGCAAAAGTTAGGGATAAAATTGAAAAAATGTACACCCGCGAAGTTGAAAACCTACACTGGGCGGCTTCGGCAAAAAAGGGTATCCCGGCGAACTGAAAACCCGTGAAGGGCGGTTCACGCAAAAGTTAGGGATTTGAAAAGCAAATGACTGCGGTCCGAATTTGACATTGCGGTGAGCATCAGTGCAGGAGAATACCTGAGGAGTCGAGTATCAGACACAACCGCCTCGGAGGTATGGATACCGGGGAAGCATTAGAGTCGGATGAGTCATAGGAGGATCAGTTCGTGATGTTCGTCTACATCCAGTTGCCGACATGTGTACCAAATTTAATTTGTCAAAATATTTATGCTTCTTGTGAATACTTGCATATTTGCTTCGCGTAGCTTCCTCTTTTCAGGAGTTACATCCCGTGTACAAAAACTCCGCCCATTCAGGGGCCCAATCAATAAAATATGTTATTCAGTATTTGATGCTGGTTCTTTACTGTTTTGTGCATGATAAAACGCCTAAGTTTACTGGAACTAGCATGTGTATAACGTCACTGGCCCTTGCCAACGATTGCTAAAGCTTTTGAATTAACTGAAAATAATGTCACTAACCTGAATCGATTTGGTTGCATAGGCTTGTCTTGTCTTGTTTGTGTTGTTGCAGGTTTCATAACCGTACGAAGAAGACGATCAGAAGATTGCAATAACGAAAGACTCGGCCCTCACGCAGGTCATGCAGGTTCTTCCTGAAGAAGGATCGAACTCCCCAGCTAGTCGTAGCTTGTGCAAAAGGATATTATCCAGCAAAGTCGTTCATCCTCAGCAGAGTTTGGCGATTCCAAGATTATAAGGCTGTATTCAGACAGTGCATCTCAAGCCGAGTGGTTTAGTCTCAGAAGATTAATATTTCAGATTGGTGAGCTGTATTCGGGCAGTTTACCTTTCCCCGCAAGGTCATCTACTCTTCCCCAGCGGAGTCAGTGGGTTTCCCCAAGAGAATCATCCCATCCCCAGCGGAATTCTCTTTGCAAGTGTTTTCATTCCTCCCAGTGGAACTCAAAGATTAAGGCTCTCCCCGGCAGAGTTGGTGTGGCGCATTGGCAGTTATTTTGTCAAAATACCGTGTGATATCCGTTCACTTCCCAGCAGAAGTTCAATCATACCAGGCGCATCTGCCATTCTCCAACAAGAGTTATATCCCCCAGCAGGGTGTTACTTCAGTGAGGTGTTTGGTTCGAGTTCCCAAGTTCCCAGCTGAGCC
This sequence comes from Lathyrus sativus, assembly GCA_963859935.3. NCBI lineage: Eukaryota > Viridiplantae > Streptophyta > Magnoliopsida > Fabales > Fabaceae > Lathyrus > Lathyrus sativus. Next base: position 598,192,906 of record OZ012740.1, on the reverse strand, counting down.
GACTTCACTCTCCCAGCATTTATTTTGCTGGGATAGTTCTGTAGCATCTGGCTATCCCCAGCGGAATTGGCATTATCTTCAGCATTTATTTTGCTGAAGCAGTTTCTGTATCAGTTCGAGTCTGCAATTGCATTGGCATATAGGGTCATACTTGCATTCACCCAATAAAAGCGTAGCATTTCCATGTCGAATGGAGCATTGCATCATTGTCATACGCATCTTTGAAACATAAACTAGGTCGGCTCACCGTTTATTTCAAGTATTGTTTCTCTCGCAGGTAGAGAGAGCCCTTGCTCAGGTGAATCAATAAATATTCAAAGTCTCGGCACGAGACATTCAACGAAGTGTCAGCTGTGGCACTACTCCCCACAGAGTCAACAGAATAAGTTTCTCTGTGTCCCCAAGCAGAGTTACTTATGTCCCCGCCAGGGTTTCTTGTTGAAGTTTCTCCTCATTCCCAAGTAGAGTTGTTTGTCATCAACGGGTTTCAGGAATCAGAATTTCAGAGGCCATTGCCGGTTATCAGAACAGGCATCCGGTAGTTTGGTTTTTCAAATATCCCCAGTAGGGTCAGCCTCAAAGTTGCTGTAACATCAGTGATGAGAAGTTGGCGGACCAGTGGGAAGATGAGTCCTAACGTGGACAATTTCTTGACAGGTTTTCTCCGTGCTAGAAAAGCGAAGTCCTAACGTGGACAGTTTAATTCCCCGGGCTGATGGGAGGTGCTAGTCCTAACGTGGGCAGGTTCGATGTTTCAGAGTTGTTGTTATGTGGAGTCCTGACGTGGACATTTCTGCCAGTTTGACGATATGCGTTAGTCCTAACGTGGACGGATTCGAGTTCTCGGTATTGATTGAGTGTGCAGTCCTGACGTGGACAAGATTGGTTACTCTTCGTGTTGGTGTCCTGACGTGGACAATTTATTTTCAGCAAGTGTCTTTCTTCTTAATGATGAACTGTGTGTCCTGACGTGGGCAAAAATTATAGTTTTTCGCGATGACAAGATACGAGAGTCCTGACGTGGACAAATTTATCCTTCTTCGTGTTGTTGGCAAAGTATGAGTCCTGACGTGGACAAAGTCTTATTTCCCCAGCAAGTCGAAGACGCGCAAGTCCTGACGTGGACAGGTTCTATTATTTCATCAGATGAAGATGTGAGTTCTTACGTGGACGAATCAAAATGTGTTTCCTTACGTGGAAAAATGATATTCCTTACGTGGAAAGATTGAGTCCTTACGCGGACATATCAAGATTGATTCCTTACGTGGAAAGAATATGGTCCTAACGTGGAAAGATGGTGATTCCTGACGTGGAAAGAAAAGTTATTCCTTACGTAGAAAAGATATGATTCCTTACATGGAACAATGTGTTTCCTTACGTGGAAAAATGATATTCCTTACGTGGAAAGATTGAGTCCTTACGCGGACATATCAAGATTGATTCCTTACGTGGAAAGAATATGGTCCTAACGTGGAAAGATGGTGATTCCTGACGTGGAAAGAAAAGTTATTCCTTACATGGAAAAGATATGATTCCTTACGTGAAACGATGTGTTTCCTTACGTGGAAAAATGATATTCCTTACGTGGAAAGATTGAGTCCTTACGCGGACATATCAGATTTATTCCTTACGTGGAAAGATAGCATTCCTGACGTGGAAAGATGGAGTCCTTACGTGGACAAATCAAGAAGAGAGTTATTCCTAACGTGGAAAGGTGGGTCCTAACGTGGGCGATGTAGTCCTAACATGGACAAGTTTGAGTCCTTACGTGGAATGAAGATGCTTTCCTTACGTGGAAAGAGGGGTGTCCTTACGTGGACAGATCAAGAATTTTGTTCCTTACGTGGAAGAAGATTGGTTTCCTTACGTGGAAAGAAGACGTATTCCTTACGTGGAAAGATGGGAGTCCTTACGTGGACAAATCAAAAAGGGTTTCCTTACGTGGAAAAATATGATTCCTTACGTGGAAAGATGGAGTCCTTACGTGGACATATCAAGTTGGAGTCCTGACGCGGGCAGATTGAGAAAAAAGAGTTTGATTCCTTACGTGGAACGAAAGTTATTCCTTACGTGGAAAGCGTGGTCCTGACGCGGACAGATCCAGAAGAAAGTTATTCCTTACGTGGAAAGATGGAGTCCTTACGTGGACCGATCAAGACGAGTTGGTTTCCTTACGTGGAAAAATGATATTCCTTACGTGGAAAGATTGGGTCCTTACGCGGACATAGCAAGATTGATTCATTACGTGGAAAGATGGGAGTCCTTACGTGGACAAATCAAAAAGGGTTTCCTTACGTGGAAAAATATGATTCCTTACGTGGAAAGATGGAGTCCTTACGTGGACATATCAAGTTGGAGTCCTGACGCGGGCAGATTAAGAAAAAAAGAGTTTGATTCCTTACGTGGAACGAAAGTTATTCCTTACGTGGAAAGCGTGGTCCTGACGCGGACAGATCCAGAAGAAAGTTATTCCTTACGTGGAAAGATGGAGTCCTTACGTGGACCGATCAAGACGAGTTGGTTTCCTTACGTAGAAAAATGATATTCCTTACGTGGAAAGATTGGGTCCTTACGCGGACATAGCAAGATTGATTCATTACGTGGAAAGATTGGAGTCCTTACGCGGACAGATCAAAGAAAAGAGTATTCCTGACGTGGAAAGAAAGAGTGTGTTCCTGACGTGGAAGAGTTTAGTCCTGACGTGGACAGATCAAAGCTTCATTCCTAACGTGGAAAGGTGAGTCCTAACATGGACGGTGTTATTCCTAATGTGGAAGAGTTTACTCCTGATGTGGACGATTTATCTCTGACGAGAAGGCAAACGAGCCGTCCCCAGCAAAGTTGTTGAAGTTTTTTCCGAGTTGACAGCAGATAGAGTCCTGACGTGGACAAGCAAAGGACGAAGTTTCCGAGGATTCAATCTTTTTCAGGATGATGAGAAGAATCCCCAGCACGGTCGCACGAGATCAGTGGGTTGTCGTAACAGTCAGATTCAGCTGATGAATGTCGTTCCCCAAGCAGTGGCGCAGTTTATTTCTGCGGTTGGCAAATTTCTGGGTTCCTAGTATTCAACCGTCTCGTACCGCGAATGTCTGAAGGCTCCGGGCTCTTCACCCAATCGGGTCTAAGCCGCTTGAATAGGGGCAGCTGTTGCACCCTAAAATTTGCTCAACCTTATTCACTTGGTTTATGTTTCAATATAGAGTCATGTACATAGGTTACTCATCTGCATAGTATAAGCATAGCAAGTCATTCAACAGGGAACCAATCATTATTCTCATCTCTAGGAGCCTATCAAGAGGTTATTATTCTAATTCAATCTCATTCAAGTCATCAGAAAAGAAATTGAAACCTAAAGAAGTCATTGGATCAAGCAAGCAATCTATCTCCTATCTGAGGGTATCTGGGGATTATCAAAGAAATTGTGAGCTGTGGGCTGAGCATGAGGAGCATCTAGACATCTTGGAGGACTTTGAAAGACATTTGGAGAAGAAAACAAGTCATTGATGTGGTCACAAGTATTGCAGTTGAAGACAGTCAACTAGGGTTTCATCTGGGTCAACCCTGGGTCAACCCTAGGTCAAAGGATTGTTTGAAAGGCATTGAGGGCTATTGAGGAGATGGGGGGGTTCATCATTTTACATGGATAATAAGGATAGGTTGTTATGCTAAGAAGAAATCAAGAGAAATCAAGGAGAAGAGGAGTTTCTAAATTAGGGTTTCTATGTAAAATCCCCTAGTTTAGGTCAAATTTCCAAGAAAGATAAGTCAAAATGCAAGCTTCAAATGGATCCTTGGCCAACATGAAACTTGTAGAGGATCTCAAGACCTTTAATTTGAGTGGTGGAAGACATCAAGGAGATTTATAGAACTCAAGTTATGGTCCTTACAAGTTACAGGTCATCTGAGGTATCTGAAATTTTGTCTGTGAAAGTGACTTGACTTCCAAGCAATTTTTACCCCTCAAGAAGATTTCAAATGAATTTCTGGTCAACATAAGAGTTGTTCCTAATTGTATTAGATTTCTAGAATGGTATAGTATGCCTTCATAGGATTTGTGGAACTCTACTTATGGTCTTGGCAAGCAAAGGGTATTTTGGTCATTTGAGAATTACAAGTCATTTTAACCTATGCCCAAAACTCATGCAAGGAAGCTTCAAATGGAAAACTTTACAACATCAAACTTGTTCCAAATGATATTTTGAGTCTAGAAAAGTGACCATGAGAGATTGGAAAGATTCATAGCACAAGGTTTCAAAATTGGTGGATTTAATGAATAAAAATGGACTTAAAAATGAGATTTTTCATATCTTGGCCAAATGAAGCAAAATTATAGGTCATTTTGAATGGAAAGATCATTTTAAAGACATTGGCTAAAGTAGAATTTTGAGCTTAGTTCACATTTTGGGAGTTATCCATGGTTGCTTGTAATGGAAGATACATAAACCAAATCCAAGGGAATTTGTGCAAGGGAAGCTTCTCCAAGTTTCTAGGAGGTTCTAACATCACCTATATATTGATACAAGATGGTTCATGCCATGGTTGGTGATTGAATTTTCTCAAAACCCCAAGTTATACACACTTTCTCCAATTTGCAAAAGCATCACAAACTCTCCCAAATCTCCATCACTCTTCACATTTTCTGATTGAATCTTAATCATCATCATCCAAGCATCATAATTCACATCAAGAATTGGCTGAATTGATCAAGAATTGTACCATTCATCTCCATCATCCAATTTGCAAGAAGTTTTCAAGAACAAAATTCAAGGAGTTTGCACAAAAGATATTGCATACAGAATCCATCATCAAGGTTACTAAACAAGTTCCAATCACTGCAAGCATCAGATTCAAAGGTCTCCATAGCTGTTTCCACCATTTTTGCACTAGGTTAGTTTCATTCGAATTGGCTGAATTAGCTAGAATTATGGTTAGTCATTAGGTTAGAATGGTTAAGCATAAGCAGATGATTGATTTTGATGAATTTGGGGAGGTTTCATGAAGGTTGAGTACAGTGCACCAAATCTGTTAGAGCTTGTAACTATTAGGATAAGGCACAAAAATCTTGTTGGATTAGCATGTTAAGATCAGCATGGAATGTAGATTAAGCTAGGGTAAAGATTGAAGAGAATTGGAGCATTTGATCACAGGTGTTCATGGTGGATCCTACCTGTTACCTCTATCGGGTTTGTATTTTGAGGGGATTTTAGAAAGAGTTATTATCATGGTTGTGTAGAGGGAAGAAAATGGACCAAGTTTGCTCTTGGAATCGTGTGAATCCATGGAGGTATGAGGGAGAACAGAGGTGTGCAAGATCGTGCATGGTTAGGGTTTTCTGAAACCCTAGGGTTGCTCAAGGTTGAAGATGATGTCTAGGCCACACGATGGGGTTGTTGACCTTGACTGGGAATCTGATCCAACGGACGCGATTTAAAATGAGAAACGGAGGGAAACTCTGGGCATCAAAACGCCCCGTTTCATTTAAGTGTTCTGAGTGGGCCTTGAATTTCATTACTAATGACACCCCCAATAATCAAGCCCAACGTAAATGAACTGGAATTAATGCTATTTGCACCGTTCTGAGGTTTTTTGGTTTTTTGGTGATATTCTGAAGCGCGCTGGGCCTATCTCTTTATTCTATTCGCACCCCCTGTCCTGTGGCCCACCTGGAAAAATAACTAAGCGCCCTTGCTCTTCATCCCCCCTCCTTTTATTTCTTTATATTTTCATTTTAATTTCTTTTTCATTCTTCATGCATTTTCTAAAAATCATAATAAATCATAAAAACCTTATTTTTCAATAATTCTTTTTGCATAATTTTCTTTAAAGAGTATAGAAAATTATAAAAAATAAAAATTGCATTTTATTTTTTATTTGATATTTTCCCCATATTTTCCAAATAAATAGCATTTTAAATAGTTTAATTTCATACATAAATTTGTTAATTTTTGTTCTAACCAATGCTTTAATATTTTTTGTCCATTCTTTTTAGGTTGATTAATAGACATTGTTATCTTGTAGATACAATTTAGTTCATATTTTTAGGAGTTAGTTTTAGGTGATTAGCTTAGGTGAAAACAACATGAATAAAATTAGGGTTTTAAATCAACTTAGGTGAAATAGTTTAATTCTTTTAGGATAGTTTCATTTGATTTTTGAGGTATGGACTATAGGGGTTATGGGTATAGGATAGTTCCCCTTAGAAATCATTAGGATTCCCCTACTGCTATTAATATACTGTCTATATTTGTCTGACTGGTGTGGTGTGCCCTCTGGGGATTACTGTTTGTCTGTGTGGGTATTGGGATTGTCTGGGGAGTGGGGAAGCTGAAGACTTGTGATGTTGGAGCCAATGGAGATCCAGAGTTTGAAGATCAACTTCCAGAGTGGATGAGAAGATTCTTGCTAGCAGCTGCTGAGGAGATTAGGGTTTAGGAGCTAGGCAGAACTCTAGATTAGAAAGCTTGTTTCTCAAACATGGAATGCCTTGTCTGCATCCATCCTTTCTCTATGATTCAAAGTCTCTTTCAAATATCCACCTCCTTACTTTGGAAGGATCAGTGAATATATTTGAAAGATAGAACTTTTGAGAGGAAACTGTCTGATTAATGTTAACAGTTAATGAACCACCCTTGGTAGGTAATTAACTGTCTAACATTCATTCACTTCATCTTGTTGACTGATGATTCTCCTGAGGTGGGAGACTTGAAGAAAAGCCATTGTAGACTGAAGATTGATGATCAAGCCCTTGCTGGAAAGTTGTGTAGATGGAGATTGAGGCTTGCTGAAGCTTGTAGCTGATTGGAGATTACTTGAAGTCAGATGTTGATGCAGAGCTGCTGTGGCTGGTTATTTTTGTTGTATTTCATTTCTGATGTATTGATTGGTTTTCCTGGCTGTATTGTTTGCTGTTTACCCTGTTGGGTTGAAAGTGAAGCCTGTTCACTTTTGCCTATTGTTTTCTAGGTTCGAGGTTGAGTGGGACTCCCTTGCCTCGCTTGTATTGTTGCATTCATGCATTTTACTGCTTTACTGTATATATTTGATATTGTTTCTATTTCCGTTTATTCCCTTAGGATCTCTGTTTCTCTCTGTGCAAGAGAGGAGCATGATAGACACTAGGTCTTAACCCATGCATGATAACATTAGGTTAGTTTGTTTCCCTTCGCAACCGTAGGTTAGAATTCTGTCTCTTCTTCCTCAAAACAAACAGAAAAACACAATAAAAAGTTCAGACACAATAAAAGACACTTCTTCCGTAAAAGAACGTGAACTCATCAAGACGTCATTTTTGTCCGCTGGGACTGTTAATCAGAAAAACCTTTTTCAGAAGGAAATAAAATCAATCAAGACAGACTTGTGTCGTACGTGGCCCGAACTACGTTTGCTCTGATCTTTCATGCCGTATGAAAGTACGTAGGCATAGGATGCGATATCCTAGCGAGCAACCTTCCCCTCCTTTCCCGTAGGTAGGCGAACTACGTTGACTCTGATTTCTCGTTCCAGGCGGGAATACGTAGGCATAAAGTGCGATACTTTGCCGAGTCATTTTATTTTCATTCTCTTTTCTTTTTAACCCCTGACCTTTAGAGTAGATAGAATAACAATCCATACCCGAAAACAAGCGTGGATCCCGTCGAGTACGACGGACGTGAGGGGTGCTAATACCTTCCCCTTGCGTAACCGACTCCCGAATCCAGGTTTTGGTTGCGACGACCATACCTTTCCCGTGTTGTGCGAGGTTTACTCTAAGCGTTTCCTTTCCCTCCCGTGGGATAAATAACGCACGGTGGCGACTCTTCTGTTCAGCCGGCGCCGATTTTCGCAGTAGCGACACATACCCGTGAATGGGAGGGTTTTTGCAGGAAACTTGACCTCCAGACAACCCGATATTTTGGTCTTCTCTTCAGAACGAACGTACTCAGTCAGCAGCGCAGCAATATTCAGAGATTGTGGGGGCTGTGATCCCGTGTTTGCTACATCTTGCATTACATTTGCATAAACATGTTTGCATCATATTGCATATCATTCTCTAGCTAGCCAGAGCTCTTATCCAGCCGTTGTTTTGATTCTGAAGGTGATTCTCCGGTGATTGGTCTGAGCAAGTGTTGATTGGTAGAAGACGACCAGGGGGTTGAAGTAGATTGGGGCAGAATTGAGCAGTGAAGTCAGTTGAAGGTTGTTGGTAGCTATGTCAGAGAGCAACTTCCAGTTTGTTGATACCTTGTCAGGGTTCACTGTGACGTCCAACCCTCTGTATGGTTCTACTTCTGAGGCAGACTTTCCGCATGTGAACAACCTTACCGTAGACCAGTTTGTGTAACCTCCTGTTATGGACCGAGATCGACGTGAGCAGTTTGTTGTCCGCAATGAACGACCTCCTCCTATGAACAGTCAAGGTGTTGTTTTCCCTGTGCCGAGTATCCGAAGAGAGATCCTAGTAGCAAGGACTGTAGACCCAAGAGCTCTTGAGTATGCTAGAAGGCTCCAAGTGTTGGAAGAAGGAGTGAAAGCCTTGAAAGTTAAAGATGCTGTTAACCTCAATACTGCAAACATGTGTTTGGTTCCTGGCCTGGTGTTACCTCTTAAGTTCAAAGCGCCGAGATTTGAGAAGTACAAGGGAGATTGGTGTCCGAAGCAACATTTAGTGACGTTCTGCCGAAGAATGACTTCGTTTGTGCAAGACGACAAGTTGATGATTCACTGCTTTCAGGATAGTCTGACTGGGGCATCTCTGAGTTGGTATATGCAGTTAGAGAGTAATCAGATTCGATCATGGGTGGATTTAGCCAGAGCTTTTCTGAAGCAGTATGATTATAACCTAGACGTGGCTCCTCATCGCATACAGTTGCAAGAATTGTCTCAAAAGAAAGATGAACCTATCAGGAAGTATGTTCAGAGATGGAGAGAACTTGCTGCCAGAGTGCAACCACCGCTTTTAGACCGAGAGCTAACAAGCATGTTTGTAAACTCACTGAAGAGCCCGTACTTCGAAAGAATGCTCGTAAATGTACCAAATTGCTCTGCATTGGTAGGATTGGGTGAACGCATTGAGCATGCCGTAAAAACTGGGAAAATTCAGATCGTTTCGGGCGGTCAGGCTAGTGAAACTGAGTCTCTGTAGCTATCAAACTGAAGAAGGAGTTGTGATCAATGCCATCATACCAGATGTTGGGTATTCTCGAGATGAATCGGTGAAATCTGTTGGTTCTTCATCTTCTCAGTGGTCAGTATCTTCTGTGTCTCGTTATTCTGGACAGACAATTGTGCCTAGGGCACCATATCAGGAACTTTATGTCGCTTCTCATGCTAATCAGCGAGCCCGTGGCCGAGGTTATCAGAATCAGCGTCAGAATCAGAACATGCCTCGTAACAACTTGGAACAAAGGAATGCTCCTTCCCACCTAGTGCCTATGCCGTATAGCCAACTACTGCCATCTTTGATCCAGAGTTCTGTGGTGGAACCTAAAGCTCTTAAGCCCGTGCCAGAGCCTTACCCTCCTGGGTACAATCCCCATGCTCAGTGTGGTTACCATGGCGGATCTCTAGGGCATTCAACTGAAGATTGTAGAGCTTTTCAGGCGAAAGTACAACAGTTGATCGACCAAGATTGCATTTCCTTTCCAGAAGGAGTTTTGTCTGTTCACGCCAACCTCTCAGCTGTCTAAGCTCGTGGATTTAGAGGGTCCTTTTCAAGAAGCCAGTGGTCCAGAAAGGTAGACGTCCTCAGCATTGGCAGTCCTCAGGCTTTTATCATTTGCATTTGTAGTTTCTTTTCTGTTAGTTACTACTTGCTGTTAAACATTGTTTGTTTCGAATGGTAATGTTGATAAAGTGACTATGCATTTTTCTGAATTAATCATGTCGCTGTCGCTCATTTATTGCATTGCACTGGCACTTGCATTTTATTTACTCCATTTTGTCACTGTGATTAGTAAAGATTGGAGGGAGGATGACGAAACTGAATACTCATAACCGATGATCGTATGCTTTCAGATAAAACCTTGCCGATGACGTACAAGGCATTGTTTCAAATCCCCTAAACACTGGAGATATAAGGAGTTAGTCCCTTGTTAACCACTTCGAGTCAGGAAGTAGAAGTTTTTTTCGTACTTTTAAACCCTCACATCTTAACCCGGGGCAGGGTAGTTGTCAGTTAGCTTGATCGAGCGTTCAAGTCTTATAGAGGAGTGTTGCCTTTCGAGGACCAATCACATCTTGTTTTTCCCCAGAGGTCGTACCTCATCAACCACAATGGTTAAACCTCACCAATCAGGAGTGAGACAGTTACAATCCTTTCGGAGCAATCAAGACAACCAGTGTCACACGACTTTGTTCCAAAAGAAAAAGAAAGAACAAGAGAGCCCGCTAAGTAAAAAAGAAAAAGAAAAGGCTGGAAAGCTAATACTTAGGCAAAAAATCAGGGCATCCCGCTGGACTTCAAGAGAAAAATCGAAAAGAACTCAAAAGGAGTCAGTCCAGGCAAAAAAATTAGGGAATCAAAAGAATGAAAAAGAAAGGATATAAAAAGAAAAATCCTCGAACAAGGAACAAAGTCGTGTAGATATAGACACCGAAAACGAAAAAGGAGTAACTGTCACTCCGAAAAACCTTGTGAGTTCCTTAACTATGGTTCTTACCATTCAACATACCTCTCGAAGAGGCGAGCGCTCGAGCCAAGTTAACTGAACTTTAGGATCGGAGATCATCACGTAGAAGGGGGGGAGGTACAAATCATAATTTGAGCCAAATATCCTCTGTTTCACGAACCGTGAACCCGACCGCGATACAACCCTTAAAAGACCTAATTGAGGCAGAGTGTATTCTAAAAGCGCATTACGATAAGGTTGAGTAACCTGACTCCCTCTTGATTTGCTAGTCATATCCTTGTTGTATTTTTCACTGATCACATAAGCACTACGTTTGAACTTTGGTTCATTCGTCACTCACAATCAGGACACGTAAATGAGTGACAGCACAATTTTTTCAAAAATCTGCATGAACACTGCATTAAGATTACCATTCAGGAATGGACAATTTTATTTGCAGGTTAGTAGTTGACAGGAAGGAAATTCTACCAGGGAATAATCGAGCAGGATTGAATAATTCAGCAGTCTGGACCAGAATGGTGTATGTTGTGAAATCCCGCGAATCTGGGGCATTGACTTTCAGTGAGTTCAGAATCAGTTGGTCTAAGGACAAGTCTCGAAGTATCGGTTGATTACGGGGCAGTTTATTTGAGAAGCAGTTGATCAGAAGCGAATCTTCTCGAGAGCCAATCAGGGGCAATTATCCAGAATGCTGTAATTTGAGGATAGATCCTTCCAGTGTTTGATCAGGGCAGGTTAAGTCGCTCAACGCTCGTTCAGGGGCAAGTCACTTCAAAGATAGTGAAACCAACTATGTTGATAGTTGTTTAATTGAGGTTGAATCCTTTTGTCGTATAAACACCGGGGCAAGCCATCGCAGGGTCGTATTGTAGCAAGTTTCTTTCGGTTCGGAGTGGGTTTTCCCAGGAGTCAGATTAGGGCAAAGTCATTGCAAATAGGGGAAGGCCATCCTAAGAGCGCAGAAGTTATTCTTTATTCGAGAGGCATTTGATTTGAAGTATCTTTCTGAAGTTCAGAACGCTGGGGCAGTTCATATCAAACCATCAGGGTACAGATTTTCAGACTATCCCATAGAGGTTCCCACAGGCTGGGGCCTAACAGAGGCGAAAGAATTGTTCTTCTCCGTGTCATCAGAGTTACTCAGAGCTACTTGAGCAGATTCAGCCAATCTTCAAGTTTGAGACGAATGTCGGGAAATCGTGACCCTTCAACTAGAAACCGTGAATTCAGACATGATATGATCCAGCGTCAGACGTGTATGACCCATCACGGATGGTCCAAAGCCCAATCCTTATTGGCAATTTTCGGGAAGCCCAATCCATATTGGCGCGCCTTTCTTAAAGCTCAATCCATATTGGCAATCACTGTGAGGCCCAATCCGTGTTGGCGCATCATTTCAAAATCCAACCCTTAACGGTACGCAGGAAGACTCCGTCTGTTTTCCCCAGCAAAAGTCCAATTTTCATTGGCACGGGTAAGCAATCCCCGACAGAAGTCCAATCATACTTGGCACGTTCGGTTATCCCCCAGTAAAGTCATACATCCGAGAATCAGTTAATCTGGGGCAATTAGGTCGAGATTTGGCAAATCTCTCACGACTATGGGCACTGCTCCACGAATCAATCGGTCAGGGGCAAAAGATTATTGCAAGACCGGGGCAGATCACCCTAAGAACAAAAGATTTTGGGACATCCTTTTGGGTTTGACGTGCAGAAACAGTTCAGATCTAACCGTCAAGGTACAAATATCGAAGAGTCCTTATCAGAAGGTTGGTGCCGATTCAGGGGCAAGGTATTATGAGGCAGCACCATGGCTAGCTTTTCCTTTCAAGACAAAGTGTTCAGACTGGGGCAGGTTGGTATTTTTGGGGCAAATTTCCAAGAAGGTGGATGGAACTCATGTTTCCCTAGCCGGAGGCTCGTGATGAAAGACTTGATTTGGTGTGACGCTAATCCCCATGCAGGTTGCGCCTCACTCCAGGAGTTGAAATGTTGTTATCCCTTACCGAAGAGGGATCACTCTCCCCAGCTGGTCGCAGCTTATCCCCCACAAGGTATCCCCAGCAAGACAGGATCAGTGTCTCATGCAGAGGTTATACTCTCCAAAGAGTCGAAGATTTGCGCGTTCAATCCCCAGCTGGGAGGATTTCCATGGCGCGTGCGTACCCAAGATAGTAAGTTCAGAAAGGAGTATCCCCACCGAGGATGGTTTTCTTTCTCCCCGCAGGTCGTCATGCCTTCGTCAGGATGATTATCCCCAGCGGAGTGGTAGTTTCGAGTTCGTAAACTGTACCCAGACAGTTGTCTCCCAGATGAGTCGTTTCTTCCCCAGTTGAGTTAGTCTTCCCAGCAGGTGTAATTATTTCCTCCAGTGAAAATCGATGTGTAATCTCTCCCCGTCAGAGTTGGTTGTGTTTCCGGCAGTTATTTTGCCAGAATAGTTCGCGATATCTATTCATCCCCAACAGGGTGGTATTTGTCCTCAACAGCAGTGTTGAAGCAAGCTTGTCAGAGCTCCCCAACAGCTTAAACCTGCATTTGCATTTGCATACATTATCATGTTTGCATCTACCCAAAAACGCGTAGCATTCCCATGCCGTATGGAGCATTACGCCATTGCCAAACATACACATTTTGAAACATAAATTAGGTTGGTTAACCTTTTGGTTTTTCAGGTGTGTTTCTCAACAGGAGTATGAAGTTCTATCTCAGATCTATTTCCAGATATTCGAAGTCTCGCCGTGAGGCATGTGACGATGCAGGTCTCATTATTATTCCCCACAGAGTTACTAGCTGAAGTTTCTCTTATCCGACCAGCGGAGTGTTTTTCTTCAGGTTTGCTGTTGCGGCAGTATGTCAGGGTTTCATAAATCACGATTTCAGAAGTGGTCACTTGTTGTCGAAACGGGTGTCGGGCAGTCATTTTCAGAATATCTCCAGTGGAGTTGGCTACTACTGCAAACAGGCTAGGAAGCTATATCCAATGTTATCTTTCCCCGTAAGAAGCAGGCGGATGAACTTTCCTGTAAGTATCAGGCAGATGTGTTATGATTTTCCCGTAAGAATCAGGCGGACGAACCTTCCTGTATGTATCAGGCAGATGTGTTACCTTTTCCCGTAAGAATCAGGCGGATGAACTTTCCTGTAAGTATCAGGCAGATGTGTTATGATCTTCCCGTAAGAATCAGGCGGATGAACTTTCTTGTAAGTATCAGGCAGATGAGTTGTATTTTCCCGTATGAAGCAGGCGGAAGAACTTTCCTGTATGTATCAGGCAGATGTGTTATCTTTTCCCGTAAGAATCAGACGGATGAACTTTCCTGTAAGTATCAGGCAGATGTGTTATGATTTTCCCGTAAGAATCAGGCGAACGAACTTTTCTGTAAGTATCAGGCAGATGTGTTATCTTTTCCCGTATGAAGCAGGCGGATGGATTTTCCTGTATGTATCCGGCAGACGTATTGTATTTTCCCGTAGGAATCAGGCGGATGAGCTTTCCTGTAAGTATCTGGCAGATGTGTTACGACTTTCCTGTAAGAATCAGGCAGATGTGTTATCTTTTCCCGTATGGAGCAGGCATATGAACTTTCCTGTATGAACCAGGCAGATGAGTTATGTCTTCCCGTATGAAGCAGGCGGACGATATTTCCTGTACTCAGACAGATGAATGTTCCTGTATCCAGACAGATGATTTTCCCGTAAGAATCAGGCGGATGAACTTTTCTGTAAGTATCAGGAAGATGTGTTATGTTTTCCCGTATGAAGCAGGCGGATGACCTTTTCCTGTATGAATCAGGCAGATGTATTTTCCCGTATGAAACAGGCGGATGAATCTTCCGTTATCCAGATAGATAATTCTCCCCGGATAGCCAGAGTATGTGAGTTGTGTTCCGATGTTTGACAAAAGTATTTTTCCCAAGGAAGCCGTCGTAATTTCCTCGTGATACTATCCCCAGTAGAGTCCTCCTCAAAGTCGTTTGTGGATGGGACCAACGGATTTGGCTATTGTAGAGGTAGGCAGAGAAACGGTATTCAGATAATTTTCCCGTATGAAGCAGGCGGATGGATTTTCCTGTAATCAGGCAGACGACTTTTCCTGTACGAAGCAGGCGGATGGAGCTTCCTGTAATCAGGCAGGTGACTTTTCCCGTATGGAGCAGGCGGATGAATCTCCCGTATTCAGGCAGATGGTTTTCCCATGATAGACAAAGTATGTGTCTCAGGACAAGACAGAATGTGTTCAGATATTTGACAGAACTATTTCCCCAGCGAGGTCGTCAGAATTTCTCTGTGTCGACAGAATGTGGGCAAAGTTTTATCCACGCAATGATAGAATCTTTTTTCAGGCTGATGAAAATAATCCCCCAGCACGGTCGCTAATTGATCAGTTGTTGCCGTAACAACCGGATCCAGTCAGCGGATGGTGTTGTCCAAGCAGTTGGTGCAGTTTATTTATGCGGTTGGCAAATTTCAGGGTTTCTTTGGTATTCAACCGTCTCGTACCTCGAATGTTGAAGGTCGTTCGCTCTTCACCCAGTCGGGTCCAAGCCGCTTGAATAGGGGCAGCTGTTGCACCCTAAAATTTGACCAACCGGTTCCCATATCTGGTTTATGTTTCGACGTATTTTGCATTCGCATTCGCATACTGCATGCATTGCAATTTTCTCAGTCAGATTGATTTTATCGGGATTGCAGCCCCTGGCGTTTCAGGCAGGTCAGGCCGGTTTGAATAAGTGCATTTTGAGAATTGGTGCTCGTTCCCTGTGTTTTTAGGCCATCTCGGTGCCCGGGTTTCGCTATGGTTGCGCAATTGTTCTCCAATCGATTTAATCGGCTTCCGGGCATTTTTAGGATTTTCTTTTATTTTCCATTTTTTAATGCATTTTAATAGATTTTTTAATAGATTTACTTGATTTTTAGACATTAAATGGGTTAATATTTTCTTTAATAGAATTTAATAGATTTTTTTAGATTTTTTAAAATAGATATTCCTTTTTTTAAAATAGTTTTAATGGTTTTTTTAGTCTATTAGATATTAGTTTTTTTTTGAATTAAATAGAATAGTTTAATATGGATTTTAAATAGTTCTTTTAGATTTTTTAATAAGTTTTGTGATATAGTAAAGAAAAAAAAGAGAATATAATAATGTGAGATTTTAGTTTTAAGTAAATAGTGATAAGTTTTTTTCTATAGAATTTAATAGGTTTATTATCTTTTTCTAGATTTTAATAGTTTTTTTTAATTGATTTTATGGATTTAATATGGGATTTAGATAGTTTCCCTTTTAGATATTAAACAAATTTCTTTCTGTTTTAATAGGTTAATTAGAGTTGATTGTGTTTTGTTAATTAGGTTTAATTAGAAGTTTGATTAGGGTTTTTTAATTAATTTTCGTTTAGTTTTAATTAGGTTAATTAGATTAGTTCACATTTAATACTCATTAGCTTACATTAATCAACATTAAGTCTTTTAATCAAAATCATAGTCTAGTGGGCCACATGTCAGTTTTTCGTGGGCCCAGGTCCAAAATTGCCAAGTGTCTATAAAAGAGGATGCCACGCGTGGCTTGTCTCCGCCAGCCACCTCATTTTTTGTATGCACTCAGAGTGTGCCACCTCACCAATCCGTTCACTCTCTCCCTCCACCACTTGGCGCTCATGCAAGTCCCACCTCACACACGTGTCACTCTCCCTCTCCCTCTGATTGCATGGCTGACACCTATCCCCTCACCGGAACTCCTCACCGGCCGGCATGCAATTGCCGGCAACCACCCTAACAGTCACCGGTGACCACCCTAACCATCTCCAACCGCCGCCACCACCACCGGAAAACCAAAATTCTCAGAAAACTCATTCGAATCATCATCATCTTCATCTCAGTTTTCCCAGATCCGTTCATAATCTTCAACGGAGTTCTTCATAGATTCATCATGTTCACCATCTTATTCATCTTTTTTCTAGAAAAACCCTCAACAACTTCAAGATCTTCTTCATTTTCCTCAAGTGTGATTCCAGAAACGCGTCAACCTTCATTACACTTTCAGAACCTTCAAGTGTTCTTCCGCCAGTTTCCAGATCCTTCACCATTTGAACAATGTTCATCCGTTTCAACTTCAAATCATCGCTGTTTACTCTTTATCAAAAACGTCCGGCTTCACATGATTCCCAAATCTCCAACGTTTTGGATTCCGCAATCAACCTTCAACAAGCAGCTCCAGATCGTCACATGCATGCTCGCGTTCATCGCGAGAACTCCATCAACATCGTGAACCTTCAAGAATCCAACAAGAAACTCCAGATGATTCCAGATTCGTAAGATCATCAGAGATCATCGCCATGATCATCGTATTCACCTAAATCTCCAGAAATCCTCAAGTCTTCAACTAATTTCCTCCAATCTTCATCAACGATGGCTTCAAGAATGTCAAAGGAATCGATTGATTGTTTCCAGATCGTAATATTTTAGTGTGTTGGTGGCTCATTTGTTCTTGTGCAGGTTTGAAACAAGTTTGATCTTGAGAAGATGAGAGAGAAGGATTTGCGAGAGAGAACGAGAAAGAGAAACGGTGGAGGAAGTGAACAGTGATATGAGAGAAGAGATTAGGGTTGTGTTTTGTGATACGTGGCTGGGACTGGGCTCCAAGGCCCATTGGTCTTTTTTTGTGTGTAACGTACACCTTCGTTTTGGTGTACTTCCCCCCTCCCCGGGTGTGTGTGTTTGGTTAATGGGCTGGGCCCAAAGTTTTGTTACCCTTTACGCTCCCCCTGAATCCTTTATCCCCCCCTGCATGATTTTGTTAACTTTTTTTACAATTTAATGGTAAGTTCTTTTTTAGGGTAGCTTAACAATTCTTAGAAGATATTAGAGAATATATTTAGTTAGAATATTTCAGCATATTATAGTTTTAGGATATATTTTTCTTGTTGAGATTAATTAGAATGTATTAGTAAGAATATTTTTAATATCCTAGAATATTTTAGTTAGAATATAGTTTAGGATTCAATAGTTACCTTTAAAGAACTTTAGTTCAAAATTTGTTAGGATTTAATATTCTTAGAATATAGTTTAGGAATTAATTCCTGGTTAAGAAGATTTATAGATTTAATTCTTTTTAGGATATAGTTTCCTTAGGAGATTATTATTGCCGTATTTTAGGAGTAGCATTTTATTTCCATTTTGCATTGGATTTCTCCCCTATTTTTGTTTCTTATCCGACTTTATTCTCGATTTTATTTTTGGCTGGCCGTGTGACACGATTCAATTGGAGAATGATTTTCGATATCATTTCTCCTTCTTGTCTTTGACACGGATATCAATACGCGACCTCTGAGAGTTCGATTTCTTGTATAAGTCGAACCATGACGGTCTAAGCGTTACATTGTTTTTGATTCGAGCGTCATCATCAAGGATCCAGAGAGGATAAGAGTAGAATGGAACTTGCGTGCATGTCAGAAGCCAACGGAGCTGCTTCGTTCATCATCATCGTCGTATTCAAGTCTTCAGGCAACCGACGAGTGTTGTGGGCTGCATCGTCAGATACGAAGGAAATGGCAGCTGAGGAGTTTCTTCTTAGGTTCTTGCGTGTGTGTCCCGAGTTCCTTCCCGTTTAGGCACAGGCCTGCTTCCTCTTTGTTCTCGCCCCGTGCGAGCGAAACCCCTTTTCTCTCGCGTTCAGGCGATCGAGACCCCTTCTCTTGCCCCGTGCAATCGAGACTCGTTTTCCCGTCGAACTACGTTAGCTCTGATCTCTCGTGTCAGACGAGAGTATGTAGGCATAGGATGTCGTATCCTAGCGAGCTCCCTTTTCCCTTTTTCCCCGTTTAGCTGTAGTAGGCTGAACTACAGCTGCTCTGATTTCTCATATCTAATGAGAATATGTAGTCATAGGATGCGATATCCTAGCGAGCACACTAACCACTAACCTTTCTGTTCTCTCGCTGCTGTGCGATCGAGACTTTCCCGCTGACGACTGACGTTATCCTTTTCTCTTGCCCTTGCGCATTTGAGACCAGACCGTAGTTCTAGTTCCCGTAGGTTCCCATACCTTTCAAACCAGCTTAATCTCTCACTCCTGTGTGATCGAGAACACCCCGTCTAGCCGTAGTTAGCCTGAACTACGTAAGCTCTGATCTTTCACGCTGTGTGGAAGTACGTAGGCACAAGACACGAAGTCTTGGCGAGCCAATTCCCTGTAGTTTCCCGAACTACGATGAATCTGACTTTCTCTCTTGAGAATACGTAGGCATGGAGTGCGATGCTCTATCGAGTCAGTTTCTTTCCGTTTAGATTTAGCAGTCGTAGATAGATTGTTTTGCATCCTTTAGACAAACCAAGCAAGCGTGGATCCCGTCGAGTACGACGGACGTGAGGGGTGCTAATACCTTCCCCTTGCGTAACCGACTCCCGAATCCAGGATTTGGTTGCGATGACCATTCCTTTCCCGTCTTTGCGTTAGGTTTATTCGAGCGTTTCCTTTCCCTCTGTTGGGATAAATAACGCACGGTGGCGACTCTTCTGTTCAGCCGACGCCAATTTTTGCAGTAGCGACAGCGACCACCCGTGTCCCAAGTGGGGGACATCAATATGTGATTATATGAGCTCATGAGGAGCGTGGTAGGGATAGATCGTTGCTCAGAGGGAGTGTATGCGATATATCCTGAGTTGAGTCGGTACCGCATATTATCGAGTCGAGTGCATGTGTTGCATTGTTGTTGTGTATGTGTGATTGTTGATGATGGGACAGTAGGTCCGGGTGTGAGAAATATGAAATAATTGATTTATTGTTTCTGCCTTTTATTTCATGTACGTTTATACCATTAATATTTGATCGTGATTCTCACCCCTTTGTTGTTGTTGTTGTGGTATGTGCTTCTTCGGAAGTACAGACAATCCAGGTGTTTAGCTAGCTTGGATTGTGGCGTCGTCGTAGGATTGCTCTGATACGCAACACCGGGGCTTTTTGGGAGTTTATTGTCTATTGTTGATTGTGTGTGCCCCTGTGGCGTATCTGTTTTTTTTTTGTGGGATATGTGTTGATATATGACATTATGTATAATTTGGGCAGATGGCCGATTGTTGTAGGTGATAATATTGATGATATGGATGATGTATATATGTGATATGTGGTTTATGACAGACTAATCTTATTTCCGCTACGATATTATTGAATATCCATCTTTGAAAAAAAAATGATTTTGTGGACTTTGTTGAAATTGTGACATCCCGTTTGGAAAGAAACTCTGATGTGTGCTTATTTTAAGTGTTTATTTTCTATTTTGGGAATCGGGATGTTACACCGGTCATCTTCTCCGGCCAGCTCGCCGGAGACCAGACATAAAACCTCAAAAAAAATGCCAGAATCTTATACCATTTGAAAGCTCTTGACACAAGGATCATGAATCCACCATTTATTTTTCAAAAAGGTTCCTAAACAAAGGCTTTAATTTCATGGTGCACATTCTGAAATTCCAACATACAAGCAAACCAAACATTCAAACATGGCCTACCAAGGGTAGGGTTTCAGATGCACCCAGTATGGTCCTATAAATGTGTCTAAAATGAGAGTTTCAAGTTGTGAAATCTTACCAAACGGAGCTGCTCCATTGGCCCTTGAAACTTGCTGAAAGCTTTGCTTTGAAGGTGCTAAACTCCTCCTTGATGCATTGTGATGATGATTTGAGCAGAAGTTTGAAGAAATATCAAAGGAGATGACCAATTCCAAAAAGGAAAAGTTTGATGAATTTTTGATGTAAAACCTCTCCTCTACGCAACAAGCTCTCTTCCGGGCATTATGGTTTCATTCAAAGCTTATATATATGAGGGCTTAATGCACTCCATGCAGGCCCATGTTGGCTGTTTCAAGTGATTTCAAGTTTTGACCAAAAAATTCCTTTTGCAAGCACATACGGGTTAACAACTTTCCATTCCTCATTGGGTCAGCATTTGTGCATTTGGAGTGTGTAGAAAACAATGATATTAATTTTGGTCATGTAGCATAAGGTTGTGCCAAGTTTGGATTCATCACTTTTCAAGTGATTTTGAGAAAAAAAAGTGGCACATAATGACCTAAACATGTTGGTCCAAATGTGGCAAACTTCTTTATGATCATGTATTGGTGTGAAAAGATAAAAAATGAGGCCAAAAGGTGACTTGTAATGTAAGATACTTTAGCCATGACCAAAAGTCAACATTTCACCTTTAAAATGGTCCCCATGATCAGATAATGCACCAAACTTCATGGATTTTGAGTCCATTGTGAAGTTAAGACCCTTAAGTACAAGTTTCATGTTGGTCAAAATTGGATTTGAGGCCTTAAAGTTCATGAAAATGACCATTGAAACAAATGACCTAAAGTGAACTTTCCAAAAATACCCTTGACTTGTGAAAACCATAACTTGTGCTCCACACATGGAAATGAGGACTTCTAGGACTTTTTGGAAAGCTAAGATCATGAGGAACAACTTCCATGTTCACCTAAAGTTGAGCAGAAAGTTGCTTCTAGGTCAAAAATGCTTCGGAAATGGGTTGATGTTAAGTTGACCAAAAATATCTTCATCCGATGACCCTAACTTGTTGGTATTATAACTTGAGATGTACAAACTCAATGGATGAGTTATTGTACTCAAAATAAAGCTAATAACATGATCTAAAAGTCTCATGTTTTCATGAAAATGAGATTGAGCTTGCATCATAGGGAAAAGTGTCCTTGAAGTTAAGCACCAAAGAAGGGGATTTTACACTAAAACCATCTGAAACCCTAATTTAGTAACTTCTTGAACTCTTGATACCTCTTGATTTGATCTCCTCATGACATCTTAGATGCTTCAAGATGACTTTCCATGGCTTGTATGACTTGGAACCAAGTCTTGAACCCTCTCAAGTCCATTGTTGACTTTGGGTTGTCCAGATGAAACCCTAGTTCCACATCTTTTGATTGTGACTTTTGCAGATGAATTGGATGACTACACAAGCTCCACAATGACCCCTAAGGTACTAAATGAGCTTGTAGACCATGTCTTCTCTAAGATAAAGACCTCATGAATCCCTGATGATCCTCTGATGATCCCCAAGACAGGAGATAACATCCACACACGAATCTCTCCTTTCAAGGAACTCTGACAACTTCATGGTGATGATGAACACTTGATAGCTTACACAAATGCCTTTTGCTTGAGCTTGAAACCAAAGAGACCCTCCTCTTGAATGGCACAATACACCTCTTGATCTCCTGTTAAGGACAATGCTATACAAATGCAAAATGAAATGAAACATAAGCCAAGTACAAGAGAAGGTTGGTCAAATTTTGGGGTACAACAACACTCAACAACTCAGCCAATTTCTGCACAATCCAACAATGGCACACTACCACTCTGCTTGTAGAGTTATACACTACTTGAAGAACAACCCTGGTAGAGAAATTCGGTTTCGCAGAAATGCTGAGTTACAACTTCTTGGCTTCTTAGGTTCTGATTGGGCAGGGTGCCTTGATTCAAGGAAGTCTATTTCAAGATATTGTTTTTTTCTTGGTACTTCTCTCATATCATGACGTGCAAAGAAACAAAATACTATTTCCAGATCATCATTAGAGTCTAAGTATCGAGCATTGTCATTTGCCACATGTGAATTACTTTGGTTGATAGCTCTTATGAAGGAACTGCACATCAAATGTACCAAGCTTCATGTCCTTTACTGTGACAGCCAAAGTGCGATGCATATTGCGCTCAAACCGGTATTTCATGAATGAACCAAACATCTTGAGAACGATTGCCACTTGGTCCGTGAAAAACTACAACAAGGTTTACTACGGCTCCTACCAATCTCCACTCATGAACAACTTGCTAATTTTCTAACTAAAGCATTATCAACTTCAACTTTCAACAAGTTTATTTCCAAGCTTGGCATGATCAACATTCACCATGCTTAGCTTGAGAGGGGCTTTTAAGATTAGCTACTCTAATCATTAGATTAGATTAGTTGATCATTATAGTTGATAAGACTATTGTTAGTTAGGTAGTTACTAGTTAGTTAGATTGGTTGTTATGGGATAAGAGTGAACTATATAAAGCTTGTAATATCTCACATGAAGGATTAACAAAGATTTTTCTCTCTTCTTAAAGTAATTTTCTCTTCTATTCATCTTGTTATCTCTTCTTCAATGGAAGAATAACTCTATCATAATAATGCAAAACAATGCCTCGTCCACATATGTGTTAGTGAGCTAAATGAAGTTTTTCCACAAATGTTGACATATAAATCTATTTTGATGTGTTGAAAACGCCCCCTCCTCTAAGTGTCTTGGGTAAACAATGTTTTACGTTCGATTGCGACAAAATAACTTTCGATAAAATCGACCCACAAATAAACATTTTCTACCCAGAACTACGTAGCCTTGAGTTCTCAATCACACATGGAGATAAGTAGGAGCGAGATTCAAAGTCTCGTAAACACCCTAATAAAAAACTTATTTTTAGTCCTATTCTTTTTCTTTTTAATAACTCGAGGAAAGCAAACATTCGAAAGCTAATACCTATGTTTAAAACTAACTAAATGATTCTCGTTGAGTAGAATGGATGCTAGGGATGCTAATATCTTTCTCTTGCATAATCGACTCTCGAGTTCGATTTGGTTGTGACGATCATATCCTTGTCATCTTTTAGGGGTTTTATTAATATTTTCCTTTTCTTTTTAGAATAAATAAAGTTTGATGACGACTCTGTTAATCATTTCACAAGCGTGCGATGCACTCGCAAGATCGTATTTTTCTCGTTGCGACAATTAAATACATTAAAGATACTCTTGATCGTGGTATCTATTTATCTCCTGCTCCGCCTCACAAAAACTCCATCCCTTAGAGCACTTTATGAATAGGCCTCGGGTTCTAATGACAACACATAGGGGACTTCCATCTATATTGGTCCCAATCTAACCTCTTTGTGGTTCAAAAATCATCATGTTGTTTCTAGATCCAATTTAGAGGTAGAGTATAAGAGGTTGGTTCATGATACATAAGACATATTATGGGTTTAAGCCATTCTCAATGACTTACACGTTCTATTTAAAGCCCTAGTGATCTTGTGTGACAATTAATCGGCCACCCTTCTTACTCACAAGATTGATTTTGTACAAAGCAACTTGCAGTTGTCCTTATAACAGACACTAGTCAATAGGATGAAGTGTTCACGGAGCCTTTCTCATCCTCAAGGCACCTTGAGCTCAAGCACAAACTTAGAATTCTTTAAGTTTGTGAAGAGAAGAGGGAGGGGATTTTGTTTTATTAGAGCTATAGAATAAAAGTACATCATATAATCTAAATATATAAATAATTCAAAATTTTAATTTTACTATAAAATAAAAATATATCGTATCATCTTAATGAAAATTTCAACAACCTACTTAAACTAACCAATAATTCGAAGCTAGCAAACTAGCACTAAGTGAAAAGCAAAAGCAAATTAGAAAAGTAGCAAATATAAGTCACTAGTAAAAGCAAACCGGCTAAAGAACTCAAAACCAGTAGCAAAAGCAAACTAGCAATAGTTAAAAAAATCAAAACTATTTGCAAAAGCAAACTAGCAATAATTAAAAAAAATCAAAACCAATAGCAAAAGCAAACTAGCAAAAATTAAAAAATCAAAAATGAAAGGGAAAATTAACCAATGATAATTTCAAACATTGAAAATTATTTTAATAAATTAATCATATGATAAAAGATATAATATAATAATAATATTGTATATGTCTACATTTTATATTTGATGAGATAATATTATATAATAAATTAATCATAAAATTTCTTATATTATATGTCTCTAGTTGAAATTCCAATATTAAATTTGAGCTAAGTTGAAAAAAACCAATAGAATAAAATAAAATAAACAATTATTAATTAATTTATATAAAATATAATGTTAAATATAAAAAAATAAATTTGACATTTAATTTAAAAATTACTGATTAAAAATAAGTCTACTGAAATAAAAATATTTAAAAATAAAATTATTACAAAAAATTACAAAGATATTAGTATTAATATTTTAAAAAATATAATATAATTTTCTGAAAATAATGATTTCTTCCGTTACAAATTATTTATATATATTAATATGACATATCTAACATATATAAAAGAATTTCTTATTTGTTTATAATTTTTTATAAAATTATTTAAACTTATTTTATTAATTATAAATCTATAAATGTTTAAACTTATAAAATTATTTAAACATATTTTAAATTATTTTTCACAAGAGTAATTTTATATTTTAAATTTAATATTTACCATATTATATCATTATTATATAAGTATCAAATACATAATACCATGTCAACATTATATTTCATTCCTCTTACTTCTTGGATCCGTAGTCTTTTGTTGTCTTTTAAGAAACTCTTACTTCTTTTATTTGCTTAATGGCAGAGTATTCCTTATATTCATTTTAATATACCATTGCTTATAAAAAAAACTTGTTGTGGTATTCATCACTAAACGCTACCGAAGTTAACTAGGCTAAATTTTTATCTAAAATTTTTATGAATAAGACTCAATAACATTTTTATTTTTGTTAATGAATTTCATTACTCGCATCGTATGTATGTAGCTCTAACTTTATATATATGAATAATATTGGTGAGGTTTTTTAAATCTTTGTCTTTTAAGCCAACAAATATGTACGTTGAAGCCATATTATATTTCGTCGTGTCATTCAAAAAATTGTATTTCATGATTTTTTAGACGGTGAAATATATCATAGCCTTTTAAATCGTTAGATAATTTATGATTATACACCCCGCGCCTAACCATTACCTTCCAACTTTACCACTTGACACAAATCTCAGTCTAAAATGACATTTAACTATCATACTATAAATGTCTTCTGAGAAATTATTGCTTTCAAATGCATTCTTCTTTTTGTAGTTTCCTTCTCTCTCACAATCCGTAATTAATTTATTTTTCCTACCTCATTTCTCATTTGTAGTATTAAAACGAACAATCATAATAACAATATCATGTTGTTTACTAATAATTTGTGCTCATGCTAATACTTCAGATCGGGACTTAAATATCTGTCATTTATAACAAAAAAAATAAACTATCAATATTATAGAGACTGAAAAATATTTAAATTAAACATGTTATATAGAAAATATATCGCATCATTGATGAAAAACTATGTAAAATTTGTAGAAGACACTGCCAACTCTAAACCACACAAGAAAAACATTTTTATGTAAAATTTGTAGAAGACACTGTCAACTCTAAACCAGACAAGGAACATTTTTATACAGCAAATAATAAGAAAAAAATTCGGTATATCTAATATTTTGAAATTTTTGAAAACTTTAGTAGCTTTTTAGAAATTTCAATAATTTGCAGAATGGTCATGAGGTTTTATAGGAAATTATCGAAATTTTGTGGCTTTAAACCCTTAATGAATTACATGTTTTATTTAAAGCCCTAGGATTTTATGTGACTATCAATTAGTCACCCTTCTTACTCACAATCTTATCGTACACTCTAGCCACATATGAAGATTGATTTATTCTTATATGAAGAAAAAAAAAGTCACGATTAAACAACTTGCAATTGTCCATATATGAGACACTAGTCAATAGGTTTAAGTGTCCACGAAGCCTTTCTCATCCTCCATGCACCTTGAGCTCAAGCACAATCTTAGAGTTCCTTCAGTTTTGTGGAGAGGGGAAGGGGTAATTAGAGATACAAAATAAAAGTATATCATATCATCTAAATGTATAAATAATTCAAAATTTTAATTTTACTATAAGATAAAAATATATCATATCATCTTAATGAAAATTTCAATGACCTACTTAAAGTAACCAATGATACCAAACTAGGAAACTAGCACTAAGTCAAAGCAAAAGCAAATTAGGAAACTAGCAGATATAAGTCACTAATAAAAGCAAACAGTCTTTGTACACAAAGAAAAAAGCAAAGAAAACTAGCAATAATTAAAAAGAAAATACAAAGAAAACAGGGAGCGTTGTAACCTTCTACATAATACAGAACCAAGTATAATTTTATTTAATTTTATAAAATGAAAGTGTGATAATTCAGGAGTAGATATAAATCCTCCTAGCTACCACAAAGTCTTTGATTTGAGCTGTACTTGTTTTTATTTTGCCTATAAATAGAGATACCACGGTAGTAATAATATCAAACCAAGCGAACACAACAACTAAACTAAACTAAATATATTTATCAAAAAATGGGAGATACCAACTTTACTAAAGAAGAAGATAACAAAATCAGTGTTACCTCTGAGAAACAAACAGAAGACAGTGATTGTCTTTCAGCTATGGTACTTACCACTAACCTTGTTTATCCAGCTGTGTTGAATGCTGCTATTGATCTCAATTTATTTGAGATTATAGCTAAGGCAACACCACCCGGTGCTTTTATCTCACCTTCACAAATTGCTTCTCATTTGCCATCCTCAAACCAACACTCCGACTTGCCTAACAGGCTCGACCGAATGATGCGTTTGCTCGCTAGTTATTCCCTTCTCACTTCTTCTACTAGAACTGCCGAGGATGGCACCACCGAGAGAGTTTATGGACTCTCTTCGGTCGGAAGATACCTTGTCCCGGATGAAAGTAGAGGCTACTTGGCTTCATTCACTACTTTTCTATGTTATCCCGCATTGCTACAAGTTTGGTTAGTTCTTTAATATATAATTAATTAAAGATATTTATTAGGATAAACAGAAAATAATACTTTATTTATTTATTATTCAGGATGAATTTTAAGGAAGCAGTGGTTGATGAAGACATAGATTTGTTCAAGAAAGTGCACGGAGTGACAAAGTACGAATACATGGGAGAAGATAAGAAAATGAACAAAGTATTTAACAAGTCAATGGTGGATGTTTGTGCGACAGAGATGAAAAGAATGCTTGAAATATATACTGGATTCGATGGAATATCAACATTGGTTGATGTTGGAGGGGGAAGTGGACAGAATCTGAAAATGATAATATCCAAATATCCATCCATTAAGGGAATTAATTTTGATCTGCCACAGGTAATTGAAAATGCACCACCAATTCCAGGGATACAACATGTTGGAGGAGACATGTTTGAAAGTGTTCCACAAGGGGATGCCATGATTCTAAAGGCCGTATGTCATAATTGGTCAGATGAAAAATGCATACAATTTTTAAGCAAATGTCACAAAGCATTGTCACCAAATGGAAAAGTGATTCTTGTGGAATTCATATTGCCAGAAGAACCAACATCCACGGAAGAATCAAAACTTGTTTCAACTCTTGACAATCTCATGTTTATCACTGTTGGTGGAAGAGAAAGAACTGAGAAACAGTATGAAAATTTGGGAAAACTATCTGGATTTTCAAAATTCCGAGTTGCTTGCCGTGCTTTCTCATGCTTGGGAGTCATTGAATTTTACAAATGAAGCAAATTACAACAACAGTAAATAACTTTGAATGTTATAATAAACGTGTTTAAGAGTAATGTCAAAATAAAGACCTCTTTGTGAGGTTAATATTGTTTTTGTTATGTACTTGTTGTAATTTCTGTTTTTGGTGTTATTATGTATTGTGTATGCAATTTAAGAATATTTGTTTTGATTGTATTGTGAAAGTATAAGTTTAAGTTTGGTTTGATCGATTTCAAGGAACATCGGCCTTCTTTATAGATTTGAAAATAAAATTATTGGAAATTCTTAATATTGAATATTTTAATATAATATTCAAAATTACATAATTTTCAAAAAAGTATTAAAAATAATTTTGAATTTAAGTGATTTTTTTATAAAGTTTAGAGATATATAAAAATTCACAAATAAATGATGAAAGAGTTTAATTGATATGCACTATTAGTATAAAATAATTTTATATTATTATTTAATAAAAATGTATCAATCTACCATGTCATATCATTAACTTAAAATTTACACTATGATGTGGCAGAATACACAGGGATGATTGGTTGACAAAGTAAAATAGTGTTTACCAATTAAATTCATGATGGAATATCCATGGTATTGTTTTTTATGAGTAGTTATTTAAATTAATGTTTTATTTAATTTTTTTAATAAAAAATTATCAAAAATATGTTACAATAAAAAAATTATTTTTTTAAAAATTGAAACATTTGAGGTGGCGAATTTGTTTGCAAATTAGATTTATTAGAGATAATTTTATTATAGATTTATTAGATTGAAATGATGGAAGATTTTATTATAGTCATCAAATAAAGTGTTTTAATCCAAAACATTTTGAATTAGTAAGTACCGATATTATTAATTTAAGCATTAGTAATAAGTTTTATATCTTAAATCTTAAGATAATGTATCTTTGGAATTATTTTTTAAAATAACACTATTTTTTTTAAAAAAAATACCACTATAATAGGGGATTCAAAAAAAATTTCTAAAGTGGCTATAACACTGAGGTATCATATGAAATAGCTGATCAAGTTGGACTTGAACTGAGTCGCCATCTCATATGGCACCACCACTTAAACTCTTAAACCAAGGCGCAATATGGTATGGTGACACACCTTTAAATCAAATCCTAGGTCTACAAAGTAGGCGTCATACCATATGGCGCCTCAGTACATCCCTTTGTTTTAATTATTTGTTTTGTGTTTTGTTTCGTCATGAAATTGTAAGGGTATTTACGCTATATCATATGTGTCTGTACTATTTTATTTTTCTACAAATAAGACTGGACACTCATCTCTTTTTTCACAACAATGTTTTCCAATAGACTCAACTCTTCATAATTTTCAAATCTGTCTAGAATGTCTGCATTTCAAAATCAACATTCATCGTCGTCGTCATCATCATCGGAGGAACCGTTTCCAACATTTCCTCTGATGAAAAGAAATGCCCTAGTTTATTTTTCAGCAACAAAGTCTCCGATGAAGGTGTTACTGTGGAACACCCAGACTTTGGAGCATTTGCATAGGAAACTAAACCACTGGCTAGAAGGAGATATTATTGTAGGTGAAAAGATTAGGAAAATTGAGAGGTTAGTTGAGGATTCAGGGAGAAACGAAGTTACTCGTGATTGGAGAAAAGTGGAAAATGATGTTGGTGTCCTTATGATGATGTTAACACCAAAGAAGATTACCTTGATGGTTGTGATATCCTAGAAAAGTTGATTCATTGTTTTGTTTTATGTGGGTTTGTTGTTGTTATTTTCGAATTGTTATTTTGATATTAGGTTATGTTCTTGTTATTTTCGGATTGTTGTTTTGATATTAAGTTATGTTTGTTTAATTTATGTTGTTGTTAATTGTAATCGCTTAGCTATGCTATCAATGGAATGAAATTTGTTGTTGATTTAAAGGGACACTGTTACATTAGAAATTATGATCCTGCGCTTGATCCTAGATTGAGAAATTTTGTATGATTGTGTCCTAGTTGCCGACACGAACTACATAATCTGACCATTTTGTTTGCTGCATCCATCTTCGTTCGAATGCGCGTGCTATTAGAGCGACCCTTTTTCTTTCTTCACATCAAATCATTATGCTAGATAATTTCGCCTTCGTATGGAAGCCAATAGTCCTCCTTTTCCACCACCTGAAAGCTACTGCCGTAGACATTGTATAGACTTATCATTTGGTGAACAGTAGAAAGATAGTTGGTTGGGTCCTGGCGCGCCTTCGAACATGCTGCTATAACATGGGAGCAAGACATATAAAATGCCTAAAACTTTCCACATTCACACCAACTCCTATCCAGTTCCACTCGGTAACATCCCCTAGACCTTCCTTCATTATGATCAATTGACTCTATAACACTGAATTAACCTTTATTATGGTCAAAGATTATGACCACATGTGTGTTGGCTGACCAGATTGTAATACTGAACCCCACTTTGTACGTCTGTTATCAAAGAGTGCCCCGAACCTAAAATATGTTGCCTTTACTAAGGAAGTTATTGGTAGGTTTCAGATTCCCTTGAAAATAGAATCCATTGATTCAACAAGGTTAGTTGTCATGTGGCCCCATCGCACCCCATTGTCGTATGCCCTTGTCCATATCTCTTTATGAATATTACCAATCCATCTTAATGCATATGTGTTTGTCAGTTTGATCTCGTCACAGTAGTGTTTGAATGTCGACTCTGTTAGTGCATTCATGCATTCATAACCTTCTTCCTTAGTGTTTTGTCTTTGATTTCCCGCATGAAATTTTGGGCGATATGTCTTATGCAATACACATGGTTTGAGGGAAGATCTTGCCAGCCGTTATCAAGATTCTTGTATGCACTCTCGATTGATGGGTTTCTATTAGAGATCAAAGATAAGTTAGGTTGGGGAGAAACATATAAGCATATATTTTTTTAGGAAAAAACTCTAACCCCCAGCAGTCTCCCCTTCAACTAAAGCGAAGGCTATTGGAAAAATGTTGTTGTTCCCATCCCGTGCCACAACCATGAGTAGCGTGCCCTTATATTTCCCATACAACCATGTGCCATCAACTTGAATAATAGGTTTACAATAAGCAAAGCCTTTGGTACATGTTTCAAACGCCCAGAAGAGTCTGCTGATAAGTCCACGTGATATTGTTTTATTGCTTTGACACAATCTTCTTTTGTACGAAAGTTGTCTCCCTCTATTAATAGTCCTTTTGTTGGAAATATATTATTGTAAAAAATATCTGTTGAGGGTTCATCGTCACCTAAGTTGAGACTTGTCATGTATTGAGGTGGGCAATAAACATGACTGGGTGGCACTACGTCTTCCACGTTGTTTACCATGTCGTCAATAATGACTTTAGCTACTTCTTCTTCTTCTTCATCAATGGCATCGACTCCAGCGTATTCATCATCAGATTCGTAAAAAAATTGAGAAGAATCAAGTTGTTGAGACAATTGTTATTGTTGTAACGTAATATATAGCTCAATATCTGAAAAACCAGAATACTCATGACTGAGAAACATGTTACGCATATTTTATCGTCTCAAATCTTTAACTGAAAAAATCTGCATTGCTCGTGTCCGCCAAAAAACACAGGATTCTTGTAGATTATTTGGCCAACTGGACCATACTGTAATTTCTTTTCTAATCTCGCTTTCAAGTGTAAAAAAATTGATCTTCTGCCAATAAAAAACCTAGCAACGTCCGTATTTAAAAAATTGAAACCGGCTGAGTTACATTCAAAAACCTCACCGTTTAAATGTGCATAGATAATGTATTATGGTGTTTGAGCCATAACAAATACGTTACTAAACTCGTGTTTGAAAGGATTGTTTTATTATTTGATATGCTAATAAACCAACTATCTCTATTGTATTAATAAAAATATAGTGTTGTTTTTTATTACTAATTGTGCACTCATCTCATGTCGTGTCTTGATTTTATTATTTTAGTAATTAGCACTTACTAGTCTTGCAGGATATGGTTTTACACGCTTTCTTACCAAAGGATTCTCTGCACGACAACACTACACTCTGCATGCCTACAATATTCACTGCACGACAAGACTACACTCTGCAAGCCTACACTATTAGTCTTGCAGAATATTGTAGTACGCATGCCTACACTATTAGTCTCACAGGATATTGTTTTACATGCTTTCTTACAAATAAATGTCCATGTCATCTTGTTTTCTAAAAATGTTATTCAGACAACTTAACA
Organism: Lathyrus sativus; assembly: GCA_963859935.3. Taxonomy (NCBI): domain Eukaryota; kingdom Viridiplantae; phylum Streptophyta; class Magnoliopsida; order Fabales; family Fabaceae; genus Lathyrus; species Lathyrus sativus. The sequence goes on along the minus strand of OZ012740.1, from coordinate 598,160,664 downwards.
CAACATAAATTACAAAAATATTTTTATTTGTTAATAAGTTACGATATTAAATGAATAAATAAATATGGGATCATATATTTGATAGTTATTTACAAAACTCAACACAAGAATCTGTAATATGTGATCATATCTTTAAGACAAAGGATTCTCTGCATGCATGGCACCACCACAATCAAGCCAAAATTATATTAAATATGCAATATAAGACTACACTCTATCAATCAATGACTGTAAGATTCTCTGCATAACAATGACCAAGAATCTTGTAAGACAATACTACACTTGCACGCTTCCCTTCACCGTTGTAAGACAAGAATCTATGCATGTTTGACAACACTACACTTTATCAAAACTTATATTTTCACAATACTCTGCATGCATGATAACACTACACTCATGCAATGGCTTCACATGCATGACATGACTATACTTGCACGCTTCCCTTCACCATTGTAAGACAAGAATCTATGCATGATTCACAACACTTCACTCTATCAATACTTATATTTTCACAACACTCTGCATGCATGACAATACTACACTCATGTAATGGCTTCACATGTATGACAAGATTACACTTGCATGCTTCCCTGCACCAATTTCATCATGTTTCAGCATGCACTAATAGTGGTAGTATTCATATGGCTACACTATTACCATAACAAGCCTACACTTTTAACACAACACTCTACATGCATGACAATACTACATTTGCACACTTCCTTGCACTATTGTCATCATGTTTCAGCATGCATTTGCATGTGACTCCTCTCATCACATTCAACCATTATAAATGTATGTTCATCAAGAAACAAACTATTCTCATCACATTACAAACTCTACTCCTCAAACGTTCAAAAAACTCTTCTCATCACTCAGCAAACTTCACTCAACAAACTTAACCCACAATGTATGTACTCACAAAGGGCAACGATCACAGAGGAACAATTGAGAACATCGCAGAGTTTGTAAGTATTTTTTTTTGGTCATTCTTTACTAAGTTGAATTTTCCTTTAAAACTAATGATATTTGTATTCTTTTGCAGAATGTATCAAGGTTTCGTTCTCGTGTGCATGATTACATACCACACGACCCATTCATAGAAGGATACCTAGAAGCATGTGGGTTTAGTAATTTGATAAAAATCAAATCGTACCACTAGATCCTAAATTTATTCTAGCGTTGCTAGAACGCTGGAGACCAGAAACCCACATATTTCACCTGCCTTTTGGTGAATGTACTGTAACTATACAAGATGTCTACATGTTACTTGGCCTACACATTAATGGTAAGGCCATCAATGACAAAGTTGATGTTAATGACCAACTTTGCGAAGATTTATTGGGCGCCACTCTGTGTGTCGAAACACCTCAGCCACAACGTAAGGTCGACCAATGGGGCAAGGTATTAATTTGAAATACCTCAGAGAACACTACAATAATATCGTGTTAAATAAGGAATCCATCGAGTATGAGAAGATACTTAAAACTCGGTGCTATATTATGATATTATTTGGTCATGTTTTATTTCCAGAAAGTACTGGAAATAGTGTAAATATTATGCATTTACCGTTGTTGCACAACATTAATAAAGTGTGCACATATAGTTGGGGTTTAGCTGTCCTCGCCCATCTATATAGTTCATTATGTAAAAATGCAAAACAAAATCTTGTACTTTTTATGGCTGCGCCTATCTTCTTCAAGCATGGGGTTGGTCTAGAATGCCAACACTTGCTCCAATCAACCGCAATCCATTCACATTCCCCTACGCTAACAAGTAAGTTTATTTTCAATACGAGTATACAAGCGATGTTTCTTTGCAACTTAATTATTTTGTGCAATATTTCTTAGTAACTAATTTATTTCTGTCTCTTTTTTAGGTGGTATGTTTCGGGAATGAATTATCAAAGATGTCCCAGGAACTCCATAATCGTCTACTCCAACCTTATAGAACACATTGGGCCAGACGATGTAATTTATGCTTCAACGATGTCCCATTACTTTGCCTATTTAATAACCACATACTTGTTTTTCTCATTAAATATATTGTTAATGTAGTTTGTCTGTATGTCGTACGAGGGTCTCGACCATCAGCCCAACGCCAATGATGATTCTGTGTTGACAACTAAAACACCTATCATTCGGTTTACTACATTGGAGATGCACCAAAGTGATTGGGTGAAACTGCAGTTCGGGATACATCAAGATATTCTAGTCGCTCTGACGTCTTTGGGAGACTAGCATCAACTAAGGGTGGATACACAATAGAGTGTAAATCATTGGAAGGACTTTGTAAAAGAGATGTATCTGCATTGGAAGAACCAACATCAACACATCTTAACCGACTCTATTATGGAAGGGGCTAGACCAAGTTATCAATATATGATTTGGTTTAGGTCGGTTACAGTATCATAACAATTTGTGTTTGAGCTGACATATTTGATTGACCCATGGCAACATGCGTCTTCCTTAAACCCACAACAACAACCCAATGCCCAACACCAAACAACATGCTATACCCAACATCCAACTATGCCCACCCAATCAATCTTCCAAAACCGCAACCTATACATGCCACAAACCCAATCACAACAACAAGAGCTTACCCCTACCGCCAGCCTCTCGAAACCGACACCACTTCTGTCTATAGCCCTGATAACTCTTTCGACCCTACCCCATCCACCTATAGCCCAGATAACTCTTTCGACCCCACACCAGCCCACTATAGCCCCCCACGAATGAACACACAATCTTCCTACCAACAAAATACATATCCATTTTTTTACTACCAAACCCCACAACAACCATTACATCATTTCCAAACCGATTCGATGTACTAATTCAGACAACCATACCGTTCACACCGGACCCAACCTCCCCATCCCAACTACAAAAACATGGGCATTGAACTTAATTACGGAAGCACCGTTGGCAGTTGCCCACCCAATTTTTGGGGTTAAATGCTTCAAAATTTATCTGATACGCCGGGGTTATCTCAACAAATACCTCTTCCACAGGTCAACAAGCAAAGATCAAATACACCTCAACAACCTCGTGGTGCGCGAATCTTGCCCAATGTGGAACTGGTGGTCATTTTGATAGAGTCAGTCATTAATTTTCCTTTTTCATCTGTTGTACACTATTTTCGCGTTTTTATTTTATAAATTATTTATTATTTCTTTTAACTATATTTTTTTTACAAAATATTAAATAATATATATAAAAAAAAGGCCTTGTACTGAGGCGCCATATGGTATGGCGCCTCCTCTGTAGGCTAGGGTTTGATTTTTAGAGTTTGCACCATATGAGATGGCAACTTAGTTCAGGCCCAACCTGATCAGCCATTTCATATGGTGCCTCAGTGTGGAATTATAGCCACTTTAGGAATTTTTTTTGAATTCTCTGTTAAATTGGTATTTTTATTGAAAAATATAGTTATTTTAAAAAAAAAATCGTATCTTTGTCTAACATTACAAAAAATATAAATTTTATTTTTCCGAATCAATTATGATAAAAAATCACTGAATTAGTCCTTTAAAATACTTGGATCCTTTTATCCAATGAAATTTTTAGGAAACGACGATTCGGTCTAATTTTATCTTCTTCAGTATGTGGACCTTGCATAACCATTGTAAAGCCTTTATTAATGACATATGGGCTCAATATGTGGTGGAATGCATTATGTATATTCTTTCTTAAAAAAATTAGAGAATTTCTTAAGCCATTCAATGGATTTCTTTTCCAGCATGTGGTTTTTCACAAATGTTTTTAGATTTTGAAGATATACCTTCAGATGAGTTTCATGACTTAATAATATTCTCGAGATATATCTCTGGAATTATTTAAACCTTAAACGATCACAACATATCTCCCCATAACCCATTTCCATTTGAATTTTTTCGGAGATGTATCTATGGGAATTTCCCAGAGATACATCTCAGAAGTATTTTAGAACATGTATTTTTTTTAAATGCATGGTGTATTTGTTTGCAGATGAATTATAAAATAACGGACAAACCAAAATAACATAGCAATATAGTAATAGGATGTCATACGTCACATAAATCCAAAATATAGTAACAATGTCAGGAAAAACGTACAAAGCATAATACTGAAACAAAATAAATACATACAACTATTAGGTGTGCTTGACAACCTCTCCTCTGCCTCTTGTGCCTGGTCTGCCTCCTCGGTCATCGATCCCCCATGTCCTTGCGCGATGTCTACGGTACAAAAGTGCCCTCTGTCCCTCCGCAATAATGTTATCCAGTACTTATCTAACAACAGACCCCTTAGGGAAGATACCCTCGTCAATGCCTACCTACGCCATCTCTAGTATGCAATGACAACGAGGCAAGACATTATCAGTATGATCCATCTGAGCCTGTTGCTCCTCTAGAATCTCCTGATGAGTGGATCTCCTAGAACAGCCGGCACCATGTACAAATGTGAGACGTAGATGGAGTGACCTGAGGTGAAGGCTAAACCCCAAGAGTAGACTGAGCCTCGGGAGTAGACTGTACACCAGCAGTTGATGCCTCTCCCTGACCAGATGTACCTGCTACATCCGGACCCGACAAACTCCGTTCTCATCTAACGGATACATGCTAGGCAACCCGTCTATGCCTCAATCGGTCGGCTATGTCAACCATTATGCCTGCCAAGGTATAATATAATTAATCGTACAATGAGTTTATGCAAAACAATAAATTATAAAACAAAAAGAAAAAAAACAGACTGAGAAAACTCCAAAGATACATATCCAGAAAAATTCAATGTTTCATGTACTCTGGGTGATTTTAGAGATACAACTATGGAAACATTCTGCATATGTATCTTCGGAATCACCCAGAGTACATGAAATGTTGAATATTTCTGGAAATATATCTCCGAAACATTATGAAACTCAAAGGTTGCATCAATGGCATCCTCTATCCCTCATAATGAGAAATTTGAAGTCGTGATCATCCATTTGAGCCAACAAACAATACATGTAGTTACTCTAAACTATGGTTCATCTAATTTCTAAACATTTCGACACCTAACAATGGATTCTAACTCGTTTACAACAAAACTTTAAAAACTTACCCGAAATTTATGATTTAGAAGATGTTGAATGATGAAATGGATGATGATTTATGATTACTAGAGCCTCAGACGGATGAAGTACAATTTGGTGAAGTTGGAGAAATTTGGGAATGAGAGAGTGGAAGATTTTAGTGAATGGAGATGAAAAAACATGGGAGGAGAAGAGTCTGGCGCGATAATATGCTCCAAATTCTTTCAGAGATATATCTCCGGAATATTTTAACGTTCAATTTAGCTTTGGTGCGTCTGGAGATATATCTCTGGAATATCTTAACATTTAGTTAAATTATGGTGCGCCTGAAGAAATATCTCCGGAAACTAAGGGCATTATAGGAAATCCGCATGGAGTCTAAGAAGCCCATGGGGTGCCTTAAGAAATTCTCAAATTTTATATTCTTCAAAATCAACTTAAGTTCTGAAACAAAAATGTTTTTGGTAACATTCATTAGTTTGTGCAAATTTTTACTTACAATCTCTCCATAATTCAATATCAAATTCAGTTGAATGACATGTCTGATTCTATAAAGGATCAAGAGGTCAAAGCTCAGGTTGAGCTTAAGAAAGCTCTTGCTAAGGAAAAGCTCTTCTGGATGGAAAAAGGCTAGGCTTAATTGACATAAGGATGGAGAGAGAAACATTATTTATTTTCATAGATTTGCCATGATTAAAAGAGTTAAAAACATGATCACTAGCTTGAGGGATGGAGATGATGTGATCATTGATCCAAGTGAAATGGCAAATCTTGTTGTTAATTGTTGTACTAACCTTTTTTTATTTTGAAGGTGAATTCCATAGCTCTTATTTAATTGACATTATTCATAACCTGGTCACTGAGTCCATGAATGCTCTCATAACTTCCATTCCTTCTGCTAAGGAGATTTTGGCCTCAAGAAAGAGACTGCCCCTGATCCAGATAGTTTTGGAAGGGTCTTTTTTCAGACTTACTGGAGCATAATTCAAGGTGATGTCTGTAATGCCATATGGAAATCCTTCAAAGATAGGTGGATGCCTCAAAACTACGATGCAAACATCATTATCCTTATCCAAAGACAAGTTATTCTGACACCATCGGAGACTTCAGATCCATAGCTCTAGCCAACACCAAGTTCAAAATCATCACCAAATTTTTATTTGATAGGCTTTCCAAGATCACTCCCTTCTTGGTGTCCAAAGTGCAGAAGGGATTCATACAAGGTAGGAATATTAAAGATTGTATCTATTTGGCTTCTGAAGTGGCAAACATGTTGGATAAAAAGACTCATGGTGGTATTATTACCCTCAAAGTGAACATAATCAAGAATTTTGACATAATGAATTGAGCTTTTCTAATTCAGGTTCTAAAGAGGTTTGTGTTTAATCCATATTTTTTTCTGTGGATCTCCACAAGTCTTGATTCTGCCATGATGTTAATTGCCCTGAATGGTTCTCTCTATGGTTTTTCCCCCTGAAAAAGAGTGGTGAGGCAAGGAGACCCCTTATCCCTCTTTATTTTCATTCTTGCTGAAGATGTCCTCGGTAGACACATTGGTAAATTGCCCAACATTGGCAGTTTGGTTCCTATGAAGGTTACCAGGGAGGTTTGTTTTCCTGCTCACATCCTTTATGTAGATGATATCCTTATCTTATACATAGGTAAGTCTTCCAACATTATAACATTAAAGAAGTTATTTTTGGCTTATTCTAGAGCTTTTGGTCAAGTCATTAGTGATTCTAAGTCCACCATTTATCTGGGACCCACGTCTAACAGGAAATATAATTACTTCACTCATATATCAGGTTTTATTAGTGGATCCCTCCCTTTTCAGTGCTTAGGGATTCCAATCTTTTGAGGGAAAATCAAGAAAGTTCAACTCCAACATATTGCAAACATGGTGATTTCCAAGCTTTCTAATTGGAATAGCTCAACCCTCACTTATGTAGGTAGAATTTTGATAGTTAATCTGTTATTCAAAGCATGTTATATCACTCCATGTCAATCTACCCTTCGCATACATCTCTCTTGAAGATGATAGAGAAGGCCTCTAAAAACTTCATTTGGTCAGGTAGTGTCAATTCTAAGAAACTTGTGATTGTTATTTGGAAGAATATGTGACAGCCTAAGGATCATGGTGGGCTTGGTTTGAGGTTCTTAATCACCTTGAATAATGAAACAACCCTTAAGTTGGGTTGATACATGATCAATAATGATGAGCAGTGGACCAAAGTAGTGAAACCAGGGTTTTGAGAAGACATGGTACTATCAATCACCAAATATTCTCAACTTTATGGTATTACATAAAGCTTGAGTACTCCTTACTTATATTCAAAATAATATGGATGGTTGGTAATGGAAAGCAGGTTAGATTTTGGAAGGACCTTTGGTGTGGAATCCCTCTGTTGTAGAAATCTAGTTTGTCCACTTTAGAGAAGCATCACATTGATCCTGATATGGTTATTGTCGATGTCTAGCATGATGGAATCTGGTTCATCTCTGATTCCTAGTACTCTCTATTCCCTTTCCTTCCGCATGATTTGGCTCATGTTACTTCTTCTAGCTCTAATGGAGACAAAGTTGTTTGACATTATGCCAATGATGAGAGCCTTACCCTTTAGTCGACTTTCCTCACCAAAGTCTCCCCTTCCATCAAAGTTGATTAGGCTAAGTGTATTTGGAGCTTGGATATTCCCCCATCCAAATCATTATTGGTGTAGCGCCTGATGTTTTATAAAGTCCCGAGAGATGATATGTTTCATCTTAGAGGTACCAACCTAGCATCGATGTGTAGTCTTAGCAAGTGTAAGTCTGAATCATCTTCTCATATATTTTTTCAATGTAATTATGCCAAAAAATATTGGCATTGGTTGGGCAGTACTCTCAAGACTTCCATCAATATTGTTTCTATCGATGACTTTTGGTCCTTATGTAATTAGATTTTTTCTTTCTTAAGGAGTTATGATTCTTAAAGTGGCTATTGTATCCTCTGTTTCTGCAATTTGGCTCTCTAGGAATACTGCATCATATCAATGTAGAATCCTTTCTATTCAATCTACTATTTTCAGCATTAAATCCCAAATTATGATGGCAGGAAACAACACCAGTTTTCACTCCTCTTTCTCTCTTATGGAATTTAGGCTTCTCAAATATTTCAAAGTGAACACCCATCATCCTATGACTCCAGTAATGAAGGATGATGAGTGTTCACTTTGAAGTATTTGAGAAACCTTATCCTTGGACGGACCGTGAGATGACCACAAATATATTTAAAGGATTTTATAAACAAACTATATTTTATTTGTACTTTTTTTTTAAAAGTTTGTCTAATATTAAGAGGATTTTAGTCTATTATCTCTCTCCTTTTTATGTATATTTTTTCTTTTATGATATAACCCTCGTTCAAAACAAATTACGCCTTTACCTTTCAATTTTCAGTCCAAACTGTCTAATCATTACAATTTTTTGAAGAAGCTATATACCATTAATGTAGATGTCATTTGTAAAAATATCAAATTAGACATACAGGATTTTAGAATAATTTGGTTCATTTATTTATCTCTCCTTTCATTATATGTCAAGATCAAAGTTTGATTCAACAAAAACATGCACATTAGATTACAAAATAAGGTGCAAGTAATTCAACTTTGTTGAGCCAAGAAAAGAAAGTCCTTAGACCTTTGACATATTTTTGAAAAATAAATAAATACTATCATATTTGTTTGGATGCAATAATGGTTCAATTAGTTAGTGTACGGTTGAAATGATGACAGGAATGCAAATGAAAAGTCTCGTAGAAAAGACTTTTATATCATACGAAATTTAAACTTCTTCCGATAAGATATTTGTTTGAATTATATATGCACTTTTATCATTCATTAGATATACAAATTTGTTGTCTTGTTAAACATGTTCAATCAATAATCGTGCATCAACGTTCAATTAAACAATCCGTCGGTTTGAGTTAGAACTTGTCCAAAACTTAACACGGAAACAAATAATAGATAAAATTTCTATTTTTGTTGGATTCGATTAAATTGATTTAATAGATAAATTGGTAAAAATGATTCATTTTCTTTATAAGATTCACATATTTATTTTTTTAATTAAACAAAAACCATCAAAATTTTAGAATAGTGAGAAGAATAATAATTTTTTATTATTGAAAATAAATTTATTATCACATGAGAATCTTTTTAATATCATTTGACATTAATTTGATCATTATCATATTTGTTGGAGTTGGTTAAAAATATACATGTTGAAGAAATTCTACCTCGCTTAGTTTTGAGAATAAAGAGAGAGTCTAAGACTTTATATATGATACAAGTTCTTTGAAGTCTCACATCGCTTAGTTTTGTGAATGAAGAGGGAGTTCAATGCTATATATAAGATTCAAATTCTTTATTCTAAGATGCATCACTCAAAAGTACTTTAAGCTTGTATTTGACTTTCTTTGTTTTCTTATATTCTTGTATTAGAGTGTTGTGAGATGTAGTTAAATATTTGTTTTGGAGGGTGTGAGTGCAATGGGCCTGAGTTAGTTGAGGGTATATCATATGTTGTAACAATTTTCACGTAGTGTTATTCTCTAGTTGTCTATTGAAAATATAGTGGTTTTTTCTACTGTTTTAGAGTTTTCACGTTATGTTCTTATGTTGTGATTGTGTTCCTCTTTTTTCTCTATGCTTTTTTTTTTCCAACAACTGGTATCAGAGCTTTTGGCTCGATCCAAGGATAAGTGTTCTTAGTATGCTTTATCATTGTAGTTTTGTTTGATCTTCCACATTAGAAAAGAAGAGTATTATTGAAAAAGCGTTGTTGAGCTGTAATCACAAATTTTATTGTGTAGTTTGGGCTAGAGAAAATTGCTAGAAGAATTTTTTTGACTCACTATGCTAAATAAGACCTTTAACAGCATTTTTTTCCCTTTAGCAGCGCTGCCTAAAGTGGCGTTGCTAAAGGTAAAGGCAGCGCTTTTTTTTATGGATAAAGCGTTGTTATAGGCCCCCTTTAGCAACACTTTTAGTAGCGCTTCCCCCCCCCCCCCCCCCCTTTAGTAGCATTTTTCAAAAGCGCTACCTATTCCCCCTCCCCCCTTTTAGCGACGCTTTTGAAAAGCGCTGCCTATTCCACCCCCTTTAGCAGCGCTTTTCAAAAGCGCTTCCTATTCCCCCTCCCCCCACCTTTTAGCAGCGCTTTTGAAAAGCACTGCCTATTCCCCCCCCCCCCTTTAGCAGCGCTTTTCAAAAGTGCTGCCTATTCTCCCCCTTCCCCCACCCTTTAGCAGCGCTTTTACTTAACAGCGCTGTCTATTCTTCACGTTTATAATTTTTTTTTTTAAATAATCACTTTTTAAATATTTTTTTCGATAAACCTGCTTATAACAATTACAGGTACTTTACATATAATCATTATAATTCACATAAACCTGCTTATATATAATTCAACACAAGCCGATCCTCAGAACAACTTCACAAATACAGTCAATTTACATATAATTACAAAACCGATAACTTTACAAATACATGAAGGTGAGAACATATTTAGAAGGGGGGGGGGGGGGGTTAAATAAGGGTTTTCAAATAATTATGGCAATAAAAACACAATGATTTTTATCCTGGTTCATTGAACTCAACTAATCCAGTCCACCCTATCAAGAGTGATTTGCCTTTCTCCTCAAGGACTTAATCCGCTATAATTAAACTGATTACAATATCAACCACTAAGAACAACTGTCTTAGTCTTCTCAAGAATTACTGACCACAACTTGGTCTTCTTAAGGAACCTTTACAATCAAATGTAAACTAAACAGGTGTTAAAATGCTTCTAAGAAAGCTATATCACAATTGTGATTTATACACTTAAGATTAAGAATGTGTGAAACTATTCGACAAAGAAATATAATTTGTATGAGAGCTTTGAGAGAGTTTTCAATGAATTTGTCAAAATACGTCAACTATAGAAAGTTGTTGAAGGCTTGCTTTTATAGACAAAGAAGTCCAAGACGTTGCAAGCTTGAAGACCGTGTACTGCAAAGTAGCTGTAGCCTTTTGTCTTCACATGACTTGACCTTTCCTAGAAGTAGAACGTTCAGAGAAATCCTTTTTTCCTGAGTTCTTGTGTCTAGCATAAAAGAGGAAAGAGACGTTTGGAATAAGCCAACGGATATAACTTTGAATAATCTTCTTCAACAACCTTCTATTTCATAGCAATCAACATCAGAGCCTTGAGTGATCAGAGTCTTGATGTCATCAGAGTTTGCTGTATCAGAGTGTTGCAGCAAGTGTGCTTCAACGTGAATAACAATTAGAGCAGAGTTTGGAGATCAGATCCTCAGTACTTGCAGCGAACAGTACTATCAGAGTCTTCTGAAAAATAGTGCTTGAAACTCTTCATACAAAGTCTTCAGCTATGCTTCAGATGCTTCTGTAGCTTCTGCTTCAGATTCTTCTGTAGGCAGCGCTTAGAGTCTTCTAATGAGATGATTCTGACGCTCAGAGCCTTGCGTAGTTCATGGTCCAGATTCAATTTTTGCTTCCAGAAGAATATTAAATTGAATATCTGCAACAAAAATACTTGAACAAGTTTAGAGTATATAATTTCTTAATACAAACTTTCATTAGTGTTATCATCAAAACATAGAGATATAACTAAAAACCAATCTGTGTTCTAACAATCTTCCCCTTTTTTATGATGACAAAAACATAGGAAATTTTGTTCAATAAAGAGATAAATATAACTCCCCCTGAGATTATGAATCTCCCCCTAAATTGAATACTGAGAAAGAATAGAAACTTCCCTTTTTGCATGAGTATTCTTTTCAGAATCAGAGCTTGATTTGGATGAACGTTTCAGAATCAGAGTCTGATTGGTTAAAACTTGATATGGGGATCTCAGAGTTACTTTAAATAATTTTGTCAGATTTATCATTATAGTTCTAAAAGACTAAAAATTCATGTTAGTTGTGATTTGATATGTCTGAATTCCATTCAGGTAAAGTTTATTTGAATACTCAGAATTTCATTTTCTCCCCCTTTTTGTCATAATCAAAAAGAAATGCACAAAAGACAAATAGAAGTAAACCGAGAGAAAAGATACAATCATATAGAGAAAACATTCATAGATTCATTCATTAAAAATATTCAGATAGAACAGACAACAGATGAAAAATGCAAACAAGTGCTCAAACATCAGGTAAAAAACATAAAGCTAAGATTGTTTGGAGAGAAGCATCTTCAGAAGGTGTGTGATCTCAGAAGAAGATTCTTCTTGCTTGGACATTCATTTCTCAATGTTGTCAGTCTTCTGATCTTGCCTTACCATCCAGGATTTTATCTCAGATTGACCAGCTTCCAGCACAACAATCTTGTCTTCTAAGTCTGGGTTCTCTTTCTTAATTTCAGAAGAAGTAGAGGGAGCAGATTCAGAAGCAGGAGTAGGAGCAGAGTCAATATCCATTGCAGTTGCAGATTCTGGAGGCACAGATTCCGATGATTTGTCCACAATCATCAGAGCTAAAGGATTTTCTTCCAGAATGACATCAGAAGCAGATCCTTCAATAGTCTCAGAAGTAGCAGACACTCTAGAAGATGAAGGTGCATCCTCAAGAAGCAATGTAAAAGATCTGGTCACATTCCAAAGCACTGTTCTGGTAATCTCAGCAAATCTGATCTTCGCATCATCAGAGCAGACACTCTTCAGATTAGAAGCAACAGTGTTGAATCTGGAGATGAACTTATTCCAGCATTCTTCAGAAGCTTCTGGATTAATGCTTGAGAGACATTCCTCTTGAACAGAGTTCAAACACATCCTTATTTCTTTCTTGAAACTAGAAAATAAGGCATCAACGTATAATCTAGATTTGGGTTTAAGATAGGCTTCCAGAGGTGTTATTTTGGGTTGTTCTGGTGGAGGTGGTATGGTAAAAGTTAGGATGATGAACAGAGGACGAGGATATGAGGGTGATGCAGGGTGTTCAGATGATGAAATGAAATCTCTGAATTTGGATGAAGATGAAGTGGGAAACAGAAACTGTTTGAAATTTGATGCAGAGGGAATGCCATCAAATGGTGTAGAAGTGTAAGGGGTAAAAACAGAGTTATGAGAAAGCAGAGGTTCTGATGGAATGATATCTAGTTGTTGTGTAAGATAGGTTTGAAGAACAGATGGAAGGATAGTTGAAGAAATAGGTTTATATGGAGTGGTAGGGTCAGATGCTTCTATTATGGTCTAAAAGTTTTTAAGTTTTAGACCAGAAGGAAGGGGATCAGAGGGATATGGTTTAAAAGAAGTAAAAAATACAAACTCAGAAGTTCTGGGTTCATAGCCACGGAGAGAGGGTGGTGAATAAACTTCTAGTGGTAGGTCAGATTCAGATTAATCAGATGATTCAGATGAATGGCAGGATGTAGAAGAGAGTTCAACCAAAGTAGTCAAAGGTTGAATATCTAGGACTACAGAATCAGGTATTAAAGGTTCAGATGGTTGGATAGATTCTGGTTGTGGTTGTTGTTGTTCTGGTTCTTGTGGAGTTGGTTCTGGTTGGTTTGTTCTACTGGTGTTGGTTTTGGTGGATTAGAAGTTTGTAGTTTTGGTGGGGGAATTTCAGATGATTGTGGTGCATGGGTTTGTTTGTCAGATGAGGGAATATCAGATGGTTTAGAATGTGTTGGTTCAGATGTATACTTTTCAGATGGAGTTGCTACAGGTTGGGGTACAGAAGAAGTTGTAACATAAGGTTTCTTAGGTTTAGAAACACGAGGAGGAGAAGGTGAAGGTGATGGTATAGGTTCATGGAGAGTTTGATCAGATGTTAATACCTCTTTGACAGTTTCCAGAATCTCGTCTAGACTTGCCTCTGGAGGATTGACCTCTTGCTTCTTGACCCTTTTAGGCTTGACAGCAGCAGCTTCACCAGTAGCCTTCCTCTTGGGTTTAGAAGGTTCTTCTGCAGCAACCTTTCTCTTCTTCTTGTGTCTGGCCTCATAAAGATCTGAAGCAGGTTCACCTGCCTTCTGAACCAGATTTGCTGGTAGAGGAATTCCTTCATTCAGACACTCTGTAATGTAATCCAGAATAATCTCCCTTGGTTCATTAGCAAAGAACATAGGAAAATTTTCAACTGGAACTCTTCTTTGAGTGACCTCTTCAGTGTTTAGTTTCTTTGGAGCAGAAGTAACTTCGTCTACAACTTTCATCCTCTGGAGACTCTTCCCTTTCAGAGGTTTTCCAACTGCAGAAGCTAATTCTTCCTTCATTCCAGCTTCTACCAGATGGCCAACAAGACCATTCTCAGTCAAAATGTTTGAGATAAGTCTTCCCATTGGAATCCAATTCCTCAGCTTCTTGTTAGATCCCATTTAGATTAGATATTTGGTTTCTTTTTGGTAGTATTTTCACTCAATTTTATCTATTAATGTTTGATTTCGTAGTTGAATTGGTTTAGTTTGATTTTATGCGATCCAAGCGAAGAATGTTTGTAATATTGCTGTTAGTGTGCAGGATTGACACTATTAAGTGCACTTGGGATCAAGGCAAAGCAGTTGGGAGATGTTGCAAATCAAGACATTCGCCTGGCGAGCCACAACGAGTGCCAGCGAATATTCGCCAGGCGAGTGCAGGCGAACTGGGGCGAATAAATCAGATTTAACTCCCAGACCCAAAGGATAGGAAGTTCTCCAGGCGAAGGTTCCAGCGAAGCTTCGCTACCATTCGCCTGGCGAAGGTGCTGGCGAAGAAGTGGTAGCTTTCCTCATGCAGATTCCAGTAGCAAAACCTCCCAAAGTTCGCCTGGCGAGTGAAGCCAGCGAATGTTCACCCGGCGAGTGTTTATTCGCCTGGCGAATGCACGATTCCTAAGGGCGGTTTGCTGATCAAAGGCACTTTGAAGTGCCATGTTAAGTTGGTTCGCCGGGCGAATGAATGCCTTCGCCAGGCGAATGTGCGCAGACAACACATCATTTTTACTTTATTTGTTGCTCTATTTAGCCCATACTTGGGACTTGAAAGAAAGGATCTTGCCAAATCAAAAGGAAGACATTATTGGATAGCTCTAGAACCCTAAATACTTGAGTTCTTCTTCATCTTTACTATTTTGGTAATCAAGAGAAGTGGAAGCACATCCTTCATTGTTTCTTCAAAGTGGATGTTCTTCATCTTCTCCTTTCTTCTTGTTAAAGCTACCATGAAAATGTGTAGCTAAACTCATCTTTTGTCAAGGTTAGATGTAGGTGATTATTAAACTTTGTATGTGTATGGATGATCCTCATTTGTAAACTCTTGGATGATTAATATATGGTGAAAACTTTGTTTCATTTACAATCTTTTGTGTTGGTTGATGATTGAGAAATATTTTCCAACTCTAGACCTAGGTTTTCATCCTTCTCTTTTCTTGAGCTAGAGATAGTCTTGAAATGTTTTGTTCACTTATAATGTTGAACTTTAAAGTTGTCATTTGATAGATTGTGTGAGAGATCAACAATGGATCAAAATGGTAAATCTCACAATATGAGTTAGAGATAATCATATTGAGAGGATGTTGTGGATGTATTGATCATTAAAAGGAGTTTGTTAAATGTTGATTGGAAATATGCATGCAAAGTGATTACCGAACCCTAACTTTGGCAATATTTATTAAAACCATTCAAATCATTATTTTACCGCATTTATTACTCACATGCAAAAGTTACCATTGTTTTAAAACCAAACACTTTGTTACTACAAAGTTACGAATTTAACAACTGTAGAAAGGCTGCAAAATTTCATATTCCCTGTGGAGACGATAACAAAAACCCGACACTTAACCACTGTTTTAACAAAATGGCGCCGTTGCCGGGGAATATAAATTGATATTGCAAGCATCACAATAGTTGTTGAATTTTTAGCTTTGAATTTTTGACTTGTGCTTGTAATTTGTTTGGTTTAGTGTGCAGCCCTTGTTTATGCGAGGACAAATTCCCGAGGACCAACTCCTTTTTGATCCCGAAATCGAGAGGACCGCGAGAAGATTGAATAGCAAAACAAGACGAAGGAGGCAACTTGCGAAGCAAAGCCGAGAACAAGGAGAAAGTTCTTCTACTACAACACCACCAATACATTTCACACCAGTTATGGCAGAACCACCACCACCTCCAGTTTCAACTCCATGTACAAATAGTCCGAGACACACGGCTCAGTTCGCACGAAATCTCCAAAATGGAAGACAAGCGGAGATGAAGACGGGGATCCTTGCTCTAGTCTATCAAAATCCTTTCACAGGATTAGACCACGAGGACCCATTCACACATCTTACCAAGTTCTATGAGATTGCGGGCGCAACTGGAGCTACTGAGGCTGATGAAGAGTCATTGTTCAGGAGACTATTCCCTCACTCCCTAATTGGGAAAGCGAAAGAGTGGTATCTTGATCAATCAACGACAATTATGACGGACTGGAATTTATTGGAGGAGAAGTTTCTTGAACGGTTTTTCCCACATAACCGGTTCATGGAAGCTAAGACGGCAATCGCGGTATTTTCCCAAGGAGCGAATGAATCGCTAAACGAAGCCTGGGAGCGCTACAAGTCCATGTTAAGGAAGTGCAAAGGCCATGGTTTCGATGAGCTTACTCAAGTGCATATTTTCCGCAACGGACTCCTTTCGGTTCACAAGACCTTATTGGATGCCACGGCGGGGGGATCTTTGATGTCAAAGAGTGCCGATGATGCAACATCTATTATAGAAAAGATGGCACTTAATGATCATCAAGGGAACCATAACCGAGGGGTAACTCAAAGAAAATCGGGAGTGCTCGAGTTGGGGACGAATGATGCAATTCTTGCCCAAAACAAGCTCATTTCACAACAAGTGGAACTTTTAACTCAACAAATCAAGGGGTTGAAAGAACCATCAAAAGCTAAACAAATAGCTTGTTGTGAACTTTGTAAAGGCGAACACGATACCGGATATTGTCCGCCTCCCGGATTTGAAGAAGTTAACTACATGGCAAACCAAAGAGATTATCAACAAAGGCAACCTCAACAACAACAACCATATCAACATCCTCAACAACAACACCAACAAAACTATCAAGGTAATCAAGGATACCAATCTAGAGGTAACTACCAAAATAACCAAGGTTATGGAGGTGGTAACTCTAACCGTCAAAATCCGTATGCACCTCAACAACCGCCGGTCGCAACTTCTAAGCTAGAAGATACATTGACGCAATTCATGCAAATGTCTATAGCAAATCAAAAAAGTAATGATGCGGCGATAAAAAATCTTGAAGCTCAAGTTGGGCAACTCGCTAAGCAATTAGCGGAACAACAAGCCGGACCATCTTTCTCGGCAAATACGCAAACAAATCCGAAGGAGCATTGTAAGGCGATAAGGACGAGAAGTGGGAGGGAGTTGATTGACGAGAGTAAAAAAAGAGAGGTGGAGAAAAAAATTGATGAGAAACTTGATGGAGAGGTTGGTGAATGGAGTGAGGAGGAAATGGAAAATAATGAAAAAAATGGTGAAGTTGAAAAAGAAAAAAAGGTTGAAGTTGAAAACAATACAAATGAAGTAGTAGAAAATAACGAAAGTGAGAAAGTGAAAGTGGATGAAGTGAAAAAGAAGAGAGAAAGAAACGCAAGAGCGTCTAGAGGGAAGGAGGTAGTGAGCACTACTCCGATTCAAAATTTACCGTATCCTCATTCCCCATCTAAGAGAGAAAATGAACGGCATTACGCCCGGTTCATGGATATTTTCAAACAATTGCAAATCAACATTCCGTTCGCCGAAGCTTTGGAACAAATGCCGAAGTATGCCAAATTCATGAAGGACATACTTACGAAAAAGCGGAGGTACACGGAGCCGGAAACAATAGTACTAGATGCAAGTTGTAGCGCCATCATCCAACGTACTCTACCAAGAAAGGAAGTTGATCCGGGGAGAGTCACATTGCCGGTTACCATTGGTGACTTTTATGTGGGAAAAGGATTAATTGATTTGGGGTCAAGCATCAATCTTATTCCTTTGTCTATTGTGAAAAAGCTTGGCAACATTGAGATTAAAGCCATCCGAATGACGTTACAACTAGCTGATAAGTCCACTACTCATCCTCATGGAGTAGCTCAAGACGTGTTGGTAAAAGTGGACAAGTTCTTTTTTCCGGTGGATTTTATCGTGATCGATATGGAGGAAGATGATGATGCGCCTTTGATTCTTGGAAGGCCTTTCATGAAAACCGCTCGGATGATGATTGATGTAGATGACGGTTTGATGAAAGTGAGAGTACAAAACGAAGAGGTCACTTTTGACCTTTTTGAAGCAATGAAGCATTCAAAGGACAAGCATGATAGTTTCCGAGTTGACGTAATTGAGGAAGCAACCGATGAAGTTGCAAAGCATGTTCACAACATCACTCCTATTGAGCTAGCCCTTAATGACTCCTTTCAAGTGTTCACTCTTGAAGAAGAGGAAGCTCTAGATGAATGTTTGAGAGAGCTAGATAGTCTTAAGGATTTGCAACCATGGGAAGTGGAGGAAGAAGTCTTAAAAAAAGAGGACAAGGATGAAAAGCCAATCATTGAATTGAAGGACTTACCAAGTAATTTGAAATATGCATTTTTAGATGAAACCAAGGAGAAGCCGGTTATCATTAGCAACCTCTTGTCAAAACATGAAGAAACTCTTTTAATTGATGTGTTGAAGAAAAATCAAGAAGCAATGGGATGGACTCTTTCCGATCTAAAAGGAATTAGTCCTTCTTATTGTATGCACAAAATTTTAATGGAGGAGGATTTCAAGCCGGTAGCTCAACCGCAACGCCGTTTGAATCCTACAATGAAGGAGGTTTTTAGGAAAGAAGTTGTAAAGCTTTTGGATGCGGGAATGATCTACCCGATCTCGGATAGTCCTTGGGTGAGTCCGGTACATGTGGTTCCTAAAAAGGGAGGCATTACCGTAATCCGCAACGAGAAAAATGAGTTGATTCCCACAAAGATAGCAACGGGGTGGAGGATGTGCATAGACTATAGGCGGTTAAATACCGCAACTAGAAAAAACCACTTCCCACTTCCGTTCATGGACCAAATGCTAGAGAGACTCTCGGGACAAGAATTCTATTGTTTTCTAGATGGCTATTCCGGATACAACCAAATTGCGGTTGATCCGGCCGATCACGAGAAGACCGCATTCACATGTCCATTTGGAATATTCGCCTACCGCAAAATGCCATTTGGATTGTGTAATGCGCCGACAACTTTCCAAAGATGCATGCAAGCCATTTTTGTCGATCTTATAGAGAAGACAATGGAAGTTTTTATGGATGACTTTTCGGTGTTTGGGGGATCATTCGGTTTATGCTTGGAAAATTTGAAAATTGTCCTTGAAAGGTGTGTGAAGACCAATCTAGTGCTAAATTGGGAGAAGTGCCACTTTATGGTTACGGAGGGGATTGTTCTCGGCCACAAAGTCTCGTCAAAAGGACTAGAAGTGGATCGTGCAAAGGTAAATGTGATAGAGAAATTGCCTCCTCCATCTAACTTAAAGGGAATCAGAAGCTTTCTAGGGCATGCCGGTTTCTACCGGCGATTCATCAAAGACTTTTCAAAGGTGGCTAGACCTTTGAGCAATTTGCTCGCCAAAGACCAGGTATTTCTCCTTACTGATGAATGTTTAGAAGCCTTTGAGATATTAAAAAAAAGTTAGTCACCGCTCCAATCATAGTCGCTCCAAATTGGAATTTCAATTTTGAACTGATGTGTGACGCTAGCGACTATGCTATCGGAGCGGTGCTTGGCCAACGGAAAGAAACAAAATTTCATACCATACACTATGCGAGCAAAGTTCTTAATGAGGCTCAAGTTAATTACGCCACAACAGAAAAAGAATTGCTCGCAATAGTGTATGCTCTCGAAAAATTTCGGTCATATCTCATTGGCTCGAAAGTTATTGTTTACACTGATCATGCGGCGATCAAATTTCTGCTAACCAAGCCGGATTCTAAGCAAAGGCTTATCCGGTGGATCCTTTTATTGCAAGAATTCGATGTTGAAATTAAAGACAAAAAAGGATCCGAAAATGTGGTAGCAGACCATTTGTCTCGCCTTGTCAACACTGAGGTGACTACCTTAGAACAGGACATCCGAGAAGAGTTTCCAGACGAAAAACTTTTTAAAGTGCAAGTGAGACCGTGGTTTGCGGATTTCGCAAACCACAAGGCGAGTGGTTTCGTGCCGCTCGACCTAACTCCCAACCAAAAAAGGAAATTCTTATCGGATGCCAAGTACTATGTGTGGGATGATCCATACCTATTTAAGCTGGGAGGTGATAATTTGTTGAGGCGATGTGTTACGGGTGATGAGGCCCAAAGTATCCTATGGCACTGTCACAATTCGCCTTATGGCGGGCATTTTAATGGGGCAAGAACGGTGAATAAAGTCCTTCAATCGGGATTCTATTGGCCTTCTATTTTTAAAGACGCAAATGCCCATGCGCAAAATTGTGATAGTTGCCAAAGGATAGGTGGTATTGGAAAGAGAGATGAGATGCCTCTTCAAAATATTCAAGAGGTGGAGTTGTTTGATTGCTGGGGCATTGACTTTGTCGGACCATTCCCACCATCTTTCGGAAATGAATACTTATTGGTGGCTGTTGATTATGTGTCTAAGTGGGTTGAGGCGATTGCCTCACCGAGAGCGGATGCTAAGACGGTAATAAGTTTTTTAAAAAGAAATATTTTTTCCCGTTTTGGTACCCCTCGAGTGTTGATAAGTGACGGAGGATCACACTTTTGCAATGCACCATTAGAAAAAGTCTTACAACATTACGGTGTAACGCATAAGGTGACAACTCCGTATCACCCACAGGCTAATGGTCAAGCCGAGGTCTCAAATAGAGAGATAAAAAAAATTCTGGAAAAAACTGTGTCTAACTCTAGGAAGGATTGGTCACAAAAATTGGATGAAGCTTTGTGGGCGTACCGCACGGCCTATAAAGCTCCAATTGGGCTAACTCCATTTCAATTGGTTTTTGGTAAAACCTGCCATTTACCGGTTGAAATGGAGCACAAGGCCTTGTGGGCTTTAAAATTTTTAAATTTTGATCAAGAGCTGGCCGGTGATAAAAGGAAAGTGCAACTTCTTGAGCTGGAAGAGATGCGCAATGCCGCATACCACTCAAGTTGGTTGTACAAAGAAAAGGTGAAAGAGTACCACGACAAAAAGCTCCGCAAGAAAGAATTCGCATCCGGGCAGCTTGTGCTGTTGTTTAATTCCAGGTTGAGGCTTTTCCTTGGAAAATTAAAATCTAAGTGGTTCGGACCTTTCCGAGTCAAAGAAGTCAAATCTTTCGGAGCGGTGGTAATTGAGGATTTGGAAAAGAAAGACAACTGGACTGTAAATGGTCAGCGCCTCAAGATATATCTCGGCGGTCAGGTGAACCGAGACAGCTGTGTGTATCTTCTTGATGGTCCGTTGTGAGCATCATGGACCGTCGAGCTTATCCGACGTTAAACAAGCGCTTGTTGAGAGGCACCTCAACATTGTAAGTATTTACCCTTTTTTATGTCATTTTATGCATTTTTGGAAAGTGTTGGAAGTGGACTAGTGAAGTGGGCAATGCAGTGGAACTAAGCAAAACCTGTCATGTTCGCTAGCGTTTGCCTGGCGAATGAAGGCGAGTATTCGCCTAGCGAGCCTTAGCGAGCTTTCGCTGGCATTCGCCTGGCGAATATGCGGTATCAGAAAAAAAAATATAAAGGGCCACCTGGGCCCAAAAACCGTTTCACCTTTTCATTGCATCAGAAACCCTAAACGGTTTTCTTCTGCCTCACTCTCACAATCCCTTCCAACCTTCTTTCAATCCTTTGCTGCAGATTCATCACTAGCAATCCAAAAGGTAAGTGTTCTTGTTTCCCTTTTTCAATTTGTAATTTGTTAGGTCTTGTTCTTGTACTTCTAGGCAAATAAATTTTTGTTCCAAATTTGTTTAGGATTCGAACTTCTGCATTGGGAAATTAGTGATTGCATGTTAAACCCTTTTTGATTTTCTGTGGAAATTTGCCATTGCATGTCAAAATTACATCTGGTAATGAGATGGTGGTAGAACATCATTGTTTTAAAGAATAAAACCATTGCAGAAGTTCTGGTTGTGTGTGCATTTTCGCACCTTCGCTGGCATTCGCCTGGCGAAGGGAAGCGAAGCTTCGCCAGGATTCGCCCGGCGAACCTAGGCGAACGCTGCAGTATGTTTTCTTTTCTTACTGTGATTTGTTTTATTTCGTTTAACATGTTTGTTTGCTGTGTTGTTGGCTGTTTTGTTGTGTTGTGTTTGCAGAATGGGACCTAGAATGACCAACCCTCTAAAAAGGAAGGCCACCACCTCTCGCACGGTTCCGATCCGTTTCGATCAGGACCGTTTCAGAGGAGCCACGCACGCTGCCCGTTACGAAGCTCTTGAGAAGTGGAACATTGTCCCTGAAAAAAGGTTTAATCTGAGTGACACCGGCGACTACCGCACCATTGAGGCTCTCTTCGCGGCAAAGAGGTGGCACCGGGTGATGACTCCACTTGACGGCTACAACGCCGAGATAGTGCGGGAGTTTTATGCAAATGCCCTCCCGGATGATGGTGAAGTTTTCAGTTGGACCTCAATGGTCCGAGGCGTTATGGTAAGATTCGATCGACGATCGATTAATGCTGTTTTGGGTGACCCTCTGACATTGACAGGTAGCCAGATTGATGACTACCACCGGGACCTTAACAAGCATCGTGATCAAGAGGCCATGACCAGAGACCTATTAGTGGAAGGCCGCGAGCCAGTGCGCAATTCATCTGGGGTTGTTGTCAGATATCTGAGAGTTGACATGAAACCATTGGTACAGCTGATCTTATTGTTTGTGCTGACAAATGTTGTACCAAGGTCCCACCATAGCTCGGTGCCCGTGCCTATTTCACACCTTATCCATTCCATTCTGCTGAACGTTCAGATCGACATTGCCCGCATCATTGCGGATGAATTACGGGTTGTTGTGCTTAGTGGACGGGGCGGGATAGCGGCTCGCAAAAATGCCCCGCTAGCTTTTCCTTGTCTGATCATGTCTTTATGTGCTGAAGCTAGGGTAGACATTCCTCAGAGAAGACAGGTTACTATCCCAGCCGCGATCGACGACAAATATGTGGATAAGTTCTGTAGAGTCAAACCCGTAGCTGGTGCGAGTTCTGGTGCCGATACTACTGCTGGTGGACAGGCCAGTGGTCCTGCCGTTTCTGATCAGGCATATTCTTCTTTTAGCCCTTTCCATCAGGAAGTCTGCAACTATAACTGGGATTGGATGGCCGCTCAGCAGCGAGCCATGTGTGATATTCATGACTCGATGCAGATGTTGCAGCTTCAGATTCGCGACCCCGCCGGCACCCACTCTATGATGACAAGGGAGCAATTCCTTGCACACGCTGGATGGCCTGTGGACAGGCCTAGTTTTGGTGGGGAGGATGATGCTGATGAGGATGATGATGATGATGATGAGGATGATGATAATGATGCTGAGAATGATGATGACGGTGGAGATGAGTATGATTTGTCTGAGGAGGATTGATTGCTCGTTTGTTTCGTTGATTCACTTTGAGCTACAAAGTGAAGTTTCCTTTTTTATGTTATAGTTCATTCGGTTATTTTGCAGTGTACTTTGTTTGTTGTGATGTTGTTGTACTTGTACCTTTCATGGTACTTCCGACAGTATTGGTGTTCAGTTTTTTTTTTATGGTTATGCATTTTATTTTTAGTTAACTGGTTTGAGTTTTTAATTATTTAATCTTTGATATTAAGTTTTCAAGTTTTAGTTTAATGTTGTGCATGAATTCTCTCAAGTGGGACGACGATGATAGTATCGTTACCACAATGGTGTTAACAAGGCATTTAGTGACTTTATTCTAGAAAATGTTGAGGAACTTGTTAGTTTAGGAACAACTCTTGAAACTTTGTTTCGTTTTGCAACTTTATTAATTGACATGTCATTTAGGTCCTTTACCACAAATGTAAGAAGCTTCTTGTTCTATGTACAAATGCTATGGATGAATGGTGAATTTTGTGTATACTTGTAATTCATACTTTGTCTTTTGTTTCGTATAATTTTGTGGAAGTTCTTGAGAGGATCAAGGCACTTGTTTCTGTTGAGCATAACCAGTTCTAAATTCAAATATGCCTGTGAGTTGTGAGCATTCGTAAACCATTTTGAGCCTAAACAGTTGAATCCTTGCTTAAAAAGCAAGAGTTCAAAAATGTTGTTCTTAAAACCTTGGAGATTTTGATTCATTGTTCTTTTGCTAAAAAAAAAAAAAGTAAGAGCATTCACTTAGGGGACGAGAACAGACAAGTTGGGGAGAATGAAAGTAAGGTGGTCAAGTTTTCACAACTATTGAGAAACCAAGCAAGCATTGAAAAGAAAATGTTTCAAAAAAAAAAAAAACACTCGTTTTTGCGATTACAGTGTAGAAAAAAAAGTATATATATATATATGAAAATATTTGCTTGTTTGGTAGAAAAATATTGAAAAACAAAGTTAGTTGTGAAATATGAGTTGTGAAGGGTTTCAAATGAGGAACTTGTTAAACAAGTTGAAGATGTGTAAATAAGTGTAGAGTGAATGTCTCTCCTACATCGGAAATTTCGTTCAATGGCTTTAGATATGTCCCTTGTTTGTTAAC